>CABHPQ010168865.1:0-49409 GCA_902168405.1 Peromyscus aztecus
CTGAAGACATACATCCAAGTAACATTATTCAGACTGAGCAGATTGTATTTAGGAATCTATATGGATATTTACATATGTATACATAACTATAATTAATCAAAAAAGAGGGCAGGCATTTGAAAGAGAGAAAGGAGGTATATAGAAGTATTTAGAAGAAGGAAAGGGAAGAAAAAAATCTAATTGCATTATAACCTCAGAAATAAAAATCAATAAAGATCACTGGTATAAAGAATAGTTCATACAGTCTTCTTGACTCACAATAAGAAAAGTGAAATACAGTCACATTTCTTTGTATTCCCTATTAACATGTTTAAATGTGTTTTTACTTCACCATGAAATTCAATGTAGATGAAGATAAAGAAGGCTGATAATTATCCTGCAAGATATCTCTTTGGAGTAGCTTATACAGAGATTTTAAAAGATCATAAATAATAATGACTGAAGTAAAGAAATTGTTAATATAGATTCTTAAAATAGTCATTTTAAGTGCTAGCCAGCAATGCGAACATCAAATATAAAAAAATGCTTGAAAAATTTAAGTCCCAGTATAAAGTGAATAAAATATGAGTCAGTTGCATAATATATGTCCATCAAAATAATTCTACAGAATTTAACAAGTAGAAAGAGAGATGGAAATATGCTATGAACATATTTCCAGTAAGTGGGAGAAAAATGTAAAGGCAGAGCCCACACTTGTGGTTTAAGTAGGATAAAATTCGTAAGTATTAGAATTTATCTTGCAGAAGAAATTGGTTTAATTGAGTGTCCAACTTAGATTCGACTGTCAACTTGATATAACCTAGAGTCACCTAAAAGGGAATCTCAACTGAGGGATTGCCCAGATCAGGCTGTCCTGTGGGTGTATCTCTGAGGGGTTATCTTGTTAACTGATGCATATCCTAGTTTGCTTTCTATACCTGTCTCATTGTCTATTGATCATGACTTAAAACAACTTAAGAAATGACTTACTTTCATCTTACAGCTTAGAGTCCATTACAGAGAGAAGTCAGAGCAGGAACTTAAGGCAGGAACCTAGAGGCAGGAACTGAAACAGAAACCATGGAGGCATGGCGCATACTGGCTTGCTCTCGATGGCTTTCTCCACCTGCTTTCTTATTCAACCCAGGATTACCGGTCTATACATGCCACTGCCCGTGGTAGGGGTGGGCTTTCCTACATTAACCATCAGTTAAGAAAATGTCCCTGCAGACTTGCCTAAAGGCCAGTGTGATGGAGGTATTGTCTCAGCTGAGGTTCCCTCTTTTCAGATGACTTTTGCTTGTCATAATGTCTTCCATGGTCTCTGCCTAATTCCTGCCTCCAGGTTCCTACTCTGCTTCATTCAGTTCCTGTCCTGACTTCCCTCAATGATTGACTGTGATCTGGACATGTAAGCCAAATAAACTCCTTTCTCTCTAAGTTGCTTTTGCTCCAGGTCTTTATCATAGGAATAGAAAGAAAGTTAAAACAAAGCAGGAAGACTCAGATCACTTTGAGTGGTATCATCCCCTGAGCAGATGGTCGTGTGCGATACAAGAAAGCTAGCTAGCAATGATGACAGGTCTGGGTTTCATCTTGTAGGGCAGGATTTAAAAATCAGAAATTGCTTAGTTACTCCCACATGTTCATGCCACTACTGCACCAGTGGGGATGTCTACTGTAGTTCGTAGGGTTCTCAGCTGAGTATGCATTGATAATTACTTTTCTCCTCCAGTAGCTTACACCTTCCAGGACTATGAAATATGGCTAGGAGGAATGAAGCTTCTAGCAGTACCAGATTAATATTGTCATGTTCTATGATTCAAGTACATAAGTGTCTTAAGCAAAAGGGTCTTACTATCAAGTTCTGGAGAGTAACAAATAACATTGACAATAACCTCTAACATTTGGAGTTTTATGCTACCACACTGGCCAACAATTCAGAGGAAACCCATTCTTGGAACTTGGATTTTTTTGATAGCCTGAGGTGTCTAGTTGGGACACTGACAGCCAATTATAAGGTATTTCAGTTCTCTCTCTCTCTCTCTCTCTCTCTCTCTCTCTCTCTCTCTCTCTCTATGAGTGTGTGTGTGTGTGTGTGTGTGTGTGTGTGTGTGTGTGTGAGAGAGAGAGAGAGAGAGAGAGAGAGAGAGAGAGAGAGTGTGTGCATGATAGTCTAGCACATAGGCTGAGCTGTGGATGCCTGGCTAGCCCAAATGCTCCACAAACACAGCATTAGAGTACTCAGTCTTCTCTGGAAGGGCCAGGGCTGTTTTTATCTCTCATGGTAATCATGGCACACTCCTACAGCTGTCACAATTCTATTTTAGAAATGCAAAGTGGAAGATGGTCCTCTCAGAGGGGAATTCTTCAATTTACATACTTCCTGGAGATTCTTTCAGATAGCTATTAATTTGTTAACACTTTTTAAAGTGAGGCAGCTTCCCAAGATTCTCTCTGTCAGATAAATCATTGAGGTGGTTATAAATAAAGCATTACACCTTAAATCCCTCAGCACCCAACCCAGAAGGCTAAGTGCCACTGGCTTTCCAGAGAGATGTTAGAAAAATTAATTGATGTTGATAACTCAATTCTTTCCTAACACTAAAAAATGCACAAGCAATGCAGTTACAAAAAAGGCTCTGACACTAGACAGAAAGGAAAACCTGTAAATATGCTGGGTTCATCACCTTTATTACCTATTTTTGACAAAAATAAGCTGAAGTTGTTAACATATAGAAAGAAAAAACAGAAAAGGTAACTCTTCTAGATCCCTTCCCTTCAAATTTAGCATTTCCCTCAATAACTCACATAGATTTACTTTAACACACCTGAAACTCTAAAAGCTACACTAACTGAACATGTAACACACCTGAAATTCTCACACCTATGTGGTGATATATTGTGCACCCCAATATAGCTTACCTGGGGATCAGAGGACAGAGCCAGTCACTAAATTGGACACAGAGGTCAGGCAGTGGTGGCACACACCTTTAATCCTATCACTTGGGAGGCAGAGATCCGTATGGATCTCTGTGAGTTCAAGGTCACACTGGGCTACAGGAGGGAAACAGAACCATGCAGCGGTGACACATGCCTTTAATCCCAGGAAGTAATATGGAGGACACAGAAAGGTATATAAGGTGTGAGGAAATGGGAACTTGCTCTCTTTAGGATGAGGATTTCGTAGAGGTAAGCTAGTGGCTGGCTGTTTTGCTTCTCTGATCTTTCAACTTTCACCCCAGTATCTGGCTCTGGGTTTTTTTTTTATAAGACTTTATAATAAAGTAAAATAGAATAAAATAAAAGTGTGGCCTTGAACTCACAGAGATCCAGACGTATCTCTACCTCCTGAATGATAGGATTAAAGGTGTGTGCCATCACTGCCTGACCTCTATGTCTAATTTAGTGACTGGCTCTGTCCTCTGATCCCCAGGTAAGCTTTATTGGGGTACACAATATATCACCACACAGCTACACTAACTGAACTTGTGAGCTCTAGATAGGT
Organism: Peromyscus aztecus; assembly: GCA_902168405.1. NCBI lineage: Eukaryota > Metazoa > Chordata > Mammalia > Rodentia > Cricetidae > Peromyscus > Peromyscus aztecus. Next base: position 3,488 of record CABHPQ010168865.1, read on the forward strand.
TTTTGGGTAATACCACTTTACTTTTATTCTACTAAGTGACAACATATTTCTCCCAATATTTGAATAGAGTTTCAGGAAGGAATAAGATCATGAAAACATATGAAAAATGTATACTAAGTGTGATAGTGTTGATGTTCAGATTGACAGGATCTTGAATTAGTTAGGCACCAAGTCCACAGACATACTTATGAGGTATGCCTATGAGGGACTAGGTTAACTAGGGTGGAAAGATCTATTCTAAAAGTGTTCAGTGCTGGGGATGTCTTTCTGTATGCTGTGGAAATGTGTTGCTCTGATTGATTGATTGATAAATAAAATGCTGATTGACCAGTAGCCAGGCAGGAAGTATAGCACAGGCGGGATAAGCAGAGAGGAGAATTCTGAGAAGTGGAAGGCTGAGTCAGGAGACGATGCCAGCCAGCGCCACCATGAGTACTAACATGTAAGATACTGGTAAGCCACGAGCCACGTGGCAAGGTATAGATTTATAGAAATGGGTTAATTTAAGATGTAAGATCTAGCTAGCAAGAAGCCTGAGTCATTAGGCCATACAGTTTGTAGTTAATATAAGGCTTTGTGTGTTTACTTGGGTCCAAGCAGCTGCAGGACTGGCGGGTGAGAGAGATTTGTCCTGACCACGGGCCAGGTGGGACACAGGAAAGCTTCAACTACAGTTCAGCACCATTCCCTCATTTTGATCTGAACTATGAAGGCTTTGGCAAGCCAGAGAAGCAATGATGCCACATTCTCGGCTTCCTGACTGTGGATATGACGTGACCAGCTGCTTCAAGCACCTGCCACCATGACTCCCCTGACATGCTGAGTTGTACCTTAAACTCTGAGCAGGAATAAACCCTTGCTCCCAGGCACTGCTTTAGTCAGAGTATTTTATCACACCAACAGACAAATCGACGGACTAACTTCCTTGAAGATTCAATTACTTAAACAATAAAGTGGCATTACACAAGAGACAAACCGCAACTTATGTCCCCCAGAGCTGGACTTTTACAACCATTTGAGATATGTTATGGATGAAATGATGCCATGATCCTCACGTAAGACTTCTGCCGTAACACCAGTAGGCAAGTTATTAAAGCTCTGAAATGGGAGAGACTAGCAAGATTTTATCAAGATCTGTAATTGTTCCGAATTCAAACAATGGTATTCTTATACAACCCCCTGGGTAAATACAGCTGAAACTGTTAAAACAGTGTCATTAAGCAACACTCCCATCAAACAGAGCTAGGCATAATTGTTATGCAGCCATACACTGAGATTGAACCATCTGTGCACAATCAAGACATTCTAAATGTCTCCAAGTAGATTGTGCACTCAGCAAAAGTTTTAAAAAAAATGAACACAAATCATAGGTAAGGGGAAAGTAACCAAAGAAGCAGCTATAATTTGTGATTTACTTACTGTACCTTAACCATGTTCCTGAGGAACTGGTTACATGCCACACTGGCCTCACCATGAGCCAGGGTCTCCAGTCAGGACTATGCTGATCCTCTATGTGTTAGTGGATGCTCTAGTTCTGAGACGGTTAAAATATTTACCTTTCACTTCTCAGTAGACCCTATGAGTATCTAAGGTTTTTGATAAAGAACAGTTATTGGAATGACATTTAGAATATTTTACTAATTATATTAGAAACCACGAGACTTTCCTTACTTCTAGCCCTTAATAAAGATATGCTATGTGTTGCCTGTGAGTATGCTCATGTCTTAGTAATATAGATTCTAGACTGAAGATAGATTAGGAAGGATTACTACTAGGAAGGCTATTTTATATAGCTATTCTTGAACTTTCCATAAGAAAAGTGAAATTCAGGCACATTTTTGGGGGGGTGAATGGGGACATTTGGATTTCCTGCTGACACCATGTTTAAGTGTTTTTACTTGAAAGTGAAAATAAATGAGTGTGCACAGGAGACTGATTTCCAAGAAAGCACACAGTAGTTATTTTTGTAAGGAATATCCTCCTTCAAGATTCTTGTTTGTGGAGAAGATAGCACTTAAAACCCAAGAAATTCCTCTTATAAAAAAAGTTATTTCAAAGTCTTTTTAGAGGATTTCAAAACTAAGACTATTAAATATATATAAACATTATAATTTATATACAAGGATATAGCTACATAAATATGTATTGCAGACTCCAGACATTTGCAGTTATAGATGATAGATAGGTAGGTAGATAGAGATAGATAGATAGATAGATAGATAGATAGATAGATAGAGATAGATACATAGATAGATAGAGAGATAGATACATAGAGAAATAGATAGACACACAGACAGACCAACAGACAGACAGACAGACATCGACAGACAGATTATATAGAGATGTAGTTATTCAAGACTCCAGACTTCCCCTGTCTGGCTATTACACCTATTCCTATCATTATCCTTCATGTAATAAATCAAGTTCCTACCCACCACGGTGTTAAGGAAGTTGAGTCCTTCACTAAAATCTGTGAGAGGGATGATGGACATTAATTTGAGCATAGACCAAATTACAGTAATCTTACTTAACATTTTTTTCAAGAGACAAAAGTATGAATTGTATTGGATTTCAGTATTATTGTATGTACAGATTTAAGTGCATACCTGAGAAATTTTTTTTACTTACTCTTTTTTTATTTAAAATTTTTTTTCATTTTACATACCAACCACTGTTCCTCCTCCCTCCCCTTGTCCTACTCCCTCCTACCACCCCTCACCCCACCCCCATCCATTCCTCATAGGGTTAAGGAAGGCCTCCCTTGAATACTCAACACAGGCTGCCATACCAAATTGGGGCAGGACCAAGCCCCTCCTCCCTGCCTCAAGGCTGAGTAAGGCATTGCACCATAGGGAATGGGCTCTAAAAAGCCAGTCCATGTACCCGGGATAAGTCCTGGTTCCATCGCCAGGGGACCCACAAACAGATAAAACATGGAATTCCTGGTTTAACCAACCCAGAATTCATGTTTACAGTGTAGAATGAAAAGTTTGATCTTGGTTGCTTCTCCAGATAGATACTTAATGACCCAACTTTATGACAGCGGCACCAACGGCAAGATTCTTCCCCCACTCTCACACAGGAAATATACTAGAGTAGATTTCTAGTCTTATTACATGATGTGATATGATACATTACAGTTTTGTTGCTTGATGAGGTAATCATATGAATGAAAAGCAGCAATGCCTACATATTCTGTCCTATGAGAATCATTATTATTTTTGAAATTGCCCTGGTAGTGCAGGTGTGAATGAGCCAGTCCAGAGGACATGAGAACAGGAAAACCAGCCCCTCCCCTTGCTGCTTACTACACAAGATGAGCTAGCCAGGACAGTGCTATAAAGCTCACCCTGGTCCTGGATGAGAGAGAACTGGAGGACTAACCAACCTAGCAACCGCCCAGACCCTGAACCAGGGCCATGAGTTGGCCCATCTCATCATCCACCCTATTTATGATCTGCTGGAGCACGTGAAGGGGCCAGTCCTGCAGATCCAAAGTTGCAGGATTTCCATGATACGGGACAACAACAAGACATCCATGAGGAGCCCCAGTGAGGGCCAAATATTAATGATGTACCAAAATCCAGAGACCTTGAACCAGACTAATGACTCATTGCAATGAACACTAGCAAGTAATGATATATGAATTAAAGGGCATACTGTGTGACTGTGTCTCATTACAGCTTCTAAATGAGATTTTTCTTTTCTTTTTCATTTTTTCTCTTTTCTTTCCTTTTAAATTTTTAAATTTTTACTTTGTTTTTTTCCTGGGAGTGGGTTGCAAGGGTAGAGGGCAGATAGGAAGGGATGAGGAGATAAGGGGGATCAAGATACATGATGTGAAATTCACCAAGAATCAATAAAAAGTTAAATTGAAAAAAAAAAGGTAGTAGCAAATAGACAAATGCTACAGGAAGACAGACACAGAATCTGAGCTGATACAATTACAAGTCCAGGGGCTGCTAGAGACTGGGAAGGCATGGGAGAATCCTCCTTTACAGGCACTAGAGAGATCATTGCTCTGTCAATGCCCTGATTTCATATCTTCAGTCTCCAGAAGCCTGGGGTAAGACACTTCTGTTATTCTGAAATGCCATTGGTGTTGCTTTGTTCAGGGAGCCACGGGGAAGGTGGTGCTATGGCTCAGAGCCAGGAGAGGAGATAGGGATTCACGATGTCAATGAAGTAAACAAAGAGCCAGATGGTATGCCACCAGCAACAAGAAAATGTTGATACTAAGTCAAATGTTATCCCAACTGGGATGAAAACAGGAGCATGTTCTGAGCTGCACGCAAGCCGGAGCAAATGGAAAGGGATGGGTAGAAGGCTATGAAAAGCACAGCCACTTGAGGCACAATGCCTAAGTGTGCTGAAGTTACTAACATGGTATCAGAAGTTTTTCAGTTCTCTGGGTAATGCTTTTGTGTCTAAACAGACTTGTTAATGTATTTGGAAAATTAATGCCATAAAACCTAACTCCACAGGCAATGAAGACACAAGCATAATCTCCACTGTATCAGTGGAGGTCACTCCTGGAAACACATCTTGGCCATGGGGACTCAAACTCACTTTTTTGTCATCACTTTCTTTTTGTCCTCTCAATCCAAAATTCCTTTTGGAAAGCACAGCCTTTACACTTTGGGGTTTTATTTGTCCATCCTCATTTTTGGGTTGATGAATAGGGAAAAGTCAACTAGTGTGTATTGATCAGATTTACAAGGCAAGTAGTGAGAAGCCATGCTGCATTCCCTCTGGTCAAACAGGATCAACGACATAGATGCCATGCCAAGGAAGGGGGTGGCTACATTTAACACGCCACAAATAGAATTAATTGACTTGCTGTCCAAGTCATATGATGGAGCTATTCTAAATCTGGGAATGAAACCAGAATTTCTCCCCATCAATTCTCCTTTCTCTTCTCTAGACCAGGCGGTCTCAAAGTTTTTATTCTCAGATGATAATCAATTTAAATGAGGGAACTCCTGCCAAACTCAATTCTCTAATTACATAGTCAGGAAGGACTGATAATAATTATGGCAATGTTCTACACTTACAAACTGTTAGGCAATGCTGATTTAGACACCAGGATCCCATTTTCTCTAAAATATATTCACACACATATTTTAAATGTCTGAATATGCCTATTAAAATTCATCACTAATAATCACTGCAGCCCAAATTTTAACTATGAAAATTAGTTTTCAGTGTTGTATTAAGTTTTCTATTTTCAAGTAATTCAAAAGTACCAATAAAATGAGAGAACACACGGGTACAATGACCCCAGGGTCTGCTAGCATAAGAGACAGGAAAAGTCTTGAACACTCCTTTCCCTATATCTTTTTGTATAAGCAAGAAAACTTGCAGACATCCAAACCCAGTTACAGCAGGGGTCTAAAAGAAAGCTTATCAAGGCCAATGAATTGTTTGTTCAATATATTATTCATACTTGACATGGCTTTTCAAAAATCTTCACTTCTTCTTGCCCAGAATTTTGTTTATTCTTTCTTTTAATTACCAAATTCCATGGTTACTTCCACCAATAAAACAGCAATGTCCTGTTCAAAGAAAAAATATTCTAGCAGCTTACAATGCTTCCATTCTCCTTGCATTTCCTCATCCCCTAAGGGAAGCTCGTCTGCCAGATCCCATTCATGGCCAACAAATCCTTGCCAAAAAGGCTTGAAATGGTAAACCAGTTCATGGATAAATACATAGGCTATATTTATGGAGAAGTAAAAAGCTCACATTTGCCAAACAAGAACTGCACACAATAATTTATAAGTGATACGTCAGTACAAGTTATAAATACTTTAGGTCATTGAAATCAGGTCTGTAATTTTCCCCACAGAGAGATATTGAGTTGTTAATAGAAAATTTAATTAAATAAATATGTACAGTTTGGTAGGCTTGTGATACTCTGGTTCATAGCATAGACAGAGGATACTTCACATAAGCCCTTCAAGGTCAATCTACTTGAAATCCAACCTTTGATATCATTGCACTGATCTCCCACTTTTCTCTTTCTGATGTTTCATCTACTCTTCTAGTTGCTCATTCTAAAGAGCCTCATTCATCCTTGACTCCTCTCTTAATTTTCAATATTCTATTGGTTATGTTAAGTGGCCTCATCTTTAAATTCCTGTGTTAACATCCTAATCCCCAATTACACAGGATGTGATTATATTTGAAAATGAAGCTTTGATAGATGTAATTACTTAAGAAATATTCACACTGGAGTAGTGTAAACCCCAATCTTAAATAACCTTTGGACACAGACAGGCTCTCAGGCAAAAGGTCATTTGGAACTGGTCACCTGAGCTTTGGAATTCTGTTTCCATTAGGCCAGAAACCTAAGACCCCAAGCAGCTTCAGAGAAGACCAGCCCTACTGGCACCTTGACCTTAAACTTCTGGTCATTAGAACAGTAAGAAACTCTCTATTGTCCTAAGCCACCTAGGCACCATATTTTGAGAGGATACCCCAAGAAACCTGGGCTGTATTCAATGGATCAGTCAATGCTATAGACTTTATGTATATGTAGAAACAATTTCTGATAAATGCTTTCCTTTAATAGGATTATTCTTAGATATTTTATCATGAGGAAATTTTCTGAGAGACAATATCAGTCGCAACTGTATGCACATGGCATACAGTTAAGTCAAGTTTACTAGAAAGAACTATTATAAGGTACCATGAATGGTTTTATGTTCTCTGTACTATTCCTGGCCCACAGTAAACATGCTCATCCAGGGACTCTATGCCAGTGCCCTGTCAATCATATGGTAGGCAATATTTACCCTGAATCACTCCAAGCACTAAAACTAGCATTCATTATTCACAAGTCAGCTTCTCATGTTATTGTCTTTCCCAGGAATGAGCCAATGTGGCAATGATGTTCTCAAGTTTTATGGATATTCATATTTTATCTTTTGGTTTGCAGAAAATTTAGAAACTGAGCTAATCTTAGGGGGGTAAAATCAGACTGTGAACCTGAGAAACAATTGTGACTGAGCAAGACATTATGTAATTAGGTGCTGAACTGTGGGCACAGATGTTACAGCCTGTAAGAGATCAGAGCAGCCTTAGATCAGTGAGTGCTGGCCTCAGCACAAGAGTCTTGCTGTGTCTTTGTGTTTCTCTCTTTGGATTGCTTTGTTGTCTGTGGACTAATCTCTGTTTGGGATATTAAGTACTTAGAATTCATTTAAAATTTGAAAGCACACTTAAATATCTTTGTCCACAAGGACTGTTTTCAATAGAACTGAAAGATGAGAACTTTCAATCAGTAGGGAACAAGAATTATCAAGAGCAGTCATTGACCAAATTAGACTTTATACCATCTATCCTCCAGCAAAGAAGTGACTGATAGGTGATGAAATGAAACTTTTAGGACCCAGTGGGATGTGTTTTCCCCCACTTGCTTGGGTCTACCTTTTTTGGGAAGGGGTATCATCCACTTGGATGATTTCATGTATTCATAATGGTTCAAACACTTGTAATAATGATTAGTAGGCTTGACTCAATAACTCATGTTATCATCCCCATAGAAAATTAATGCAACAATATCTCCTTCCAAACACCACTGTGCTCATACTTATGAATCTTATATTTCCTCCTATATGTTGATTTTTCCTCATCACAACCTTATGAAATTTGAAAAAAAGAAACACAATACTCTTCAGGGAGAATAAAAACTTATCAACTCACTCAAGTTTGAAGTAAAATTTGCACAGTTGTATTTCTATGAGATACCATCCTAGGTATCTCCTGGGTGCTGTGAATTCAGCTGTAAACCTTAATGCCCGCCAATGGGAGGAAGTAGACACGATGAATGCCAGGTATATCTGTATCTATCTATATATAATCTGCTACCCACAGAGGACACATTCCAAGACCCAGCAGTGGATGGTGAAACTGGAGATAGCACCAAACTCTACCTATACTGTGTTCATCTATACATGCATACCAATGGTAAAATTTAAATGATAAATTGAGCACAGCAAACAACTGACAACAATAACAAGATGGGGCAATTTTAACAATATACATAAAAGTTACTTGAAACTTACATATTTATTTCTGGAATTTCCCATTGAGTATTTTTTTTTTAAAGAGGACACTGAAACAGCTGAAAGTGGAGTTACAGACAGTTGTGCATTGCCATGTAGGTACTACGAATTGAACCCAGGTCCTCTTTAAGAGCAGCACATTTTCTTAACCATTGATCCATCTCTCCAGTTCCCCCACTGAGTACTTTTTTAATTTTTTAGATTATTTTATTATTTTTCATGTGTACAAGTATTTTGCCATATGTACGTATGTACACTTTACATGCAGAGGTCATAAGAGGGCACTGGGTCCTCTGAGACTGGCGTTACAGATGATTATGAGCTGCCATATGAGTGCTGAGAATTGAACCCAGGCCCTCCAAAAAAGTAGTAAGTGCTCTTAACCACTGAGTCAACGCTCTAGCCCCTACTGAATATTTTTAGAAAATGGTTGTCCATGGACCACTGACACTATAAGAAGCAAAACAACACAGAAGGGAGATTACTGTAGGCAGAAGACAAACCAGGAATGACCTCTAGAAGAGTGACACTCCAGGTGTTCACTGAGATAAGAAGAGTGGCCAAGGCAACAGATGAGGCGACAGGACACAGAGAAGGAATGAAGGGCTGGGAGCAAGACTCAACATGTTTTGAAGTTGACTTCATCTTTGAAGTACCGAGAAACCACCAATGTGAACTAGTGCTAGCAAGGCTGTGGTTCTGGATTTGATGGGTGACATCAGGGAGATGACACAGGATAGAAGATGTCAGTTGAGGGGTATCTACAGCAACCTCTTCATAGAGCAGTAGACACAGAAAGAGGGCATGAGAAAGTAGAAAGAACAGAAGTAAGGATAGACTTACTCTATGGTCTGGCCTGAGTGTCTGGAAGCACATGACAGCTGAGGAAGGAGACAAAAAAAAATGGATAGAGACCAGAGGACAATACCTTAAAGCCCAAATATTTACTTATTTTTAGAAGAAAACATAACCAAGAACAAAAGACTAGATAATCCAGAGTCCCAGAATAAAACCAAATACTGCTTGTCTTTAAAAACAAAACAACAGAAAAAAAAGGGATAAACTGACTCTTGGTGGTGGGGAAAAGTAGCGCAGACAAGTGACCAACACCAAAATCAATGCAGAATAGTTCCTTAGGCTGGGAATCCAACACACATGTGGCAGCCTTCACTGACATCCCTGGAGACTCTAGTCAAGACCCTGGTTACTCACCCTTTCCATCTTATATAGGTCTCCTGCAGTCCTTGGCTCCTAGCCCCCGACTTCGTCCTCAGAATCCACCAAAATCTCCAGTGGTTCTCTCCTATTATCACCTCTGTGTATGGGTAAGGATATAATCTTTTGGGGGATTTTTTTTTATTAGGCCCACCAGTAAAAGCCAAATTCATATCCTCTCAATGACAGCTGCATTGCAATCTTAATCTAATTAGCAACTCTAAACTCACTGCCTTGTGATGTCCCACAGCCATAGAACCTAAGGCTCAGGAAATGGCTATCTTCAAAGGATATCTTGCTGCTAACTACACATTTGAGATATTTCTGCCTGCTCCACTTACTTCCCTGGAAAGGGTTTGCTTCATGAAAGAGTTCTTTTTCATACAGAACATCATTGTGAGCTATACACTGTTCCATTGTCTAAATGGCTGCCCTTTCATAACAAGCCAACAAATTTCCTATCATAAATAATCTTTGACAATAGCATCTACACCATGGCCAAACCTTTGTCTCATCCACTGAACTTCTCAATTCACTTCTATAGCTTTGCTTCATAGCCACATAGTATTGTTCCACTATTCACAGTTTCATACCTGTATACAATGAATTTTAGAAATTTTCCCTCCCCATGGTCCTCGGTCATCACTTCCCATTGCAGTCTCTTCTGAAAACCTTACTTCTCAATAAGTATCCCTTCTACTTCTGTGTTTTGTGTCTATTTGTGCATGACCCGGAGTTTAACTGGGCTTTCTTGCATGAGTAGGAAGTTATTTACAGGAGCACAGAAAAGTTATCAGTCCCTATACCAATAAAGAAAGCCATAGAACATTATTAATCAAGGATATTTGTCAGTTTTCAAGGCAGTGATTCCAAGCGAATTATTTTAAATAAATGAAAGATTTTCAAAATCATGGATAATAGGTCCCTCTGTTGGATCTCCTAATCCTTTTAATGGTTAGTAAATGCCCTAAGAACTCATACCTGACACAGCTTGGGTAACCGAGAACCAAAGACTAGATAATCCAGAGTACTAGAGTAAAACCAAATACTACTTGTCTTTAAAAACATAACAGCAGCAGCAAAAAAAAAAAAGTGATAAACTGAATCCTAATAACATTGGGCTATACTCATAGATCAGTGTCTTAATCAGTCATTATCAGAAAAGCTTCCTCCTGTAGCATATGGGAACAAACACAGAGATGCCCAGCCAGACATTACACACCACACACACACACACACACACACACACACACACACAAACAGAAAGAGAGAGACAGAGAGACAGAGACAGAGAGACATACAGAGAGAGAAAGACACAGACAGAGAGACAGAGAGAGAAGTGATACCTTGGAACGCTCAGCTCTAAGAGGGAAGTGACCATCACATCACTCCACTCAGAGTTCAGGGAACCTTGCTGAAGAGGAGGCAGAAAACGTGTAAGAGCCAGAGGGGAAGGAAGACACCAGGAAGAAGACTTCCGTTGGTTTGCCTTGTCCATCTCTGATGTGACTGGTTTTGTGTTTTAACTTTTTTTTGTTTTATCTTATATTTCATTTTGTTATGTTTTGTTGTTATCTCTTAGAAACCTGTTCTTTTCTAATGAGAGACAGAAAGGGAGTGGATCTGGATGGGAGGAGGCACTGTAATCAGGATCTATTGTATGAGAAAAGAATCCATTTCAATAAAAGGGGGAAAATCCATATTAAAAAAAACAAGCATCTATCAACACAAACCATTTTCTTGTTTTTGGAACAAACTATCTGCAAAAATGATTAATATTGCTGAAGTCTAAAAGCAAGAGAAACTATCAGAAGCTATGTAAAAAGGACCAGAGTTAAAACTGCTTCTGGTGGTGAAACTTAGGGGCCAAACTTTTGAAGAATAGTACAGAGTCAATACTATGTTTGTACTTGATGCAACCTAGCAGTGAGGGCTTTACAGAACATTCCCAAACACTGGAGTTCATATGCAACCTGTATTCACCTCATTACTAATTGCAATAAGCAGGCAAATAAACCAGGAAAGGAATCATTAAAGATATTAAAATAGGAAATTTAACTGAAAAAAATTAATTTTTTTCCCAAAATGAAATTCTTTTGATGAACAATAGAGAAAGTCTCTTAAAAGCCACCTCCATTTCAGCAACCAAATGCTCATTGATTGGTTTTGTGATAAGAACCTGACTATGGACCTTGGCAGGATGGGACACTCTGTTCCTCGAATCTTTAAACATCTGCACTGGCCTATATCTCACGAGAGGTTCAGGACTATCCTGAGCTTCCAAATTGGGCACAGATAAAAGGAATTAACCTTCCCTATACTTTAAATGTGTCTAATAACTTAGGATTCACTGGTATCACTACCCCAGCAGACAAACTAAAAACAAACACAAAAACTCTATACATGTTACATCAGATTAGTTGTAATCATTCACCCCAAAATAAAATTTTCCATACTAAATTAACTATTATCCACAAATAACTCACCTCTAAACAACATAGCTTCCTTACTAGTTACCTTAATAATTTAAATATAAATTCAGTTAATCATATTTTAAGTGAAAAATTTTCAGAGGAACAATTATGAAAATATGAAATATGAAAAAATGAAACTTTTCAAATATGCTCAGCAGAAAGTCTTAGCTAGGATTCAAGAAATTTAAATTTGTGTGATTTAGGTTTTGAACTTTAATTATTTTCTAACTATTATACATTTCAATACTATTAAATTAAAGCACAGCTTTGGGGCTTCAATATAAAAAGATAACACAATACAATAAGGAATAATAAAAATAATACAATACAGAAAGAATACAACAAGTTTCCCCTCCCCCTCGGTGATGAAGAAATAACATAGTGTTTTAATGTATGTTCATATGCAATATCTTCCAAAACTGAACTTTTGATACAGGCTAAATATATCAACAAGAAAAAATGAAAACAAAAAATGCTTTAATAACTTGTGTTTCTTCCAACCAAGGTACTAATTTACTAAATTAATATGTTGTAGGCTATTTTCACTAGTTGAAGTTATTTTCTTATACATTGGTCTAGTGCCTTTTGTGATAACTACTAATAATGCACAAACACCTGTGTGAAAGTATCATATAAGGAATGATTTCTTTTTTTCAAAGTAGAAGATTTACACACTGATAAACACCTGTTATTTCAAAGATAGAGTCTGAAGTAATACTTAATAGAAAATAATTTGTTCTAAAACATTTGTATTAAAAAGCACATTTGCCGGGCGTTGGTGGCGCACGCCTTTAATCCCAGCACTCGGGGGGCAGAGCCAGGCGGATATCTGTGAGTTCGAGGCCAGCCTGGGCTACCAAGTGAGCTCCAGGAAAGGCGCAAAGCTACACAGAGAAACCCTGTCTCGAAAAACCAAAAAAAAAAAAAAAAAAAAAAGAAAAAAAAAAAAGCACATTAAATATTTTATAGAGAGGACCAAACAGTGTGATTCATAGAAAGTAGTTGTCTTGTGTAGTTTAAATGACAAATGATCATGAGTTTAATCTACAAAATTAGGGGAAGAAACAGACAATTTCACTCATGAATGTAAATATTCTCTCTGAATGGGAAACAGCCAAAGCTGACTCCTGGCTCTTCAATAGTTCATCTTCCTGGTTAATCTATCTTTGAGTAAATTAACCCCTATTAGCCTCAATTTGTTTATTTGTAAGCTCTTCACATAATAAGCACTTATTTGGAACTAACAAAAGTATAAGAAGCAAACATTAATAGGTCATATGGATTATAAAATACATTATCTTCATATAGTCAATTAAAATGAATTTATGTTTATATTTCAGTATTTTAATTAAACAATGCACCTTAAACATGTTCACTAATTAGACTATCACTAATAAATGTAGGTAAAAGGGCTCCATACGCAGATTTAAACAGCATAGGTATGGATTAAAATAATTGTTTTATCCAGAATAATGTGATATTTTAATGTGCATGTTTTTTAAAGATTTCTATGTATTTATGTAAATATGATTCATGTGTGCCTACATGAGTTTCTATGCAACATGTGAGTGCAGTCCCCTGAGGATGTAAGACAGCAGGGTGTGTTATAGGCAGTCATGAACATGGAGAACTAAACCCAGGTCCTCCGTAAGACCAGAGAATCTCTGAAGCACTGAGCCATCCCTGCAGTCTCCTAAGGCGCAGGACTTTAAGAAATGATTCCAAAGTGGAGAACAAATGTAAACAGACACATTTCTTTTTAGTGAAATCCAGCAGATACTCAGTCTTCCCTGGGCAAGGATGAAATCTTGTAACATTTTATGCATGACTCTGTGAAACTTTTTCTTAAAAAAATGATTTTTGAGGCACTGAGCAAAAGTAAGGAGAGAAAATATTTTAATAACTTGCGTTTCCTCAAACACAGATATCAATTTGCTATTTTATGCATTTCATAAACTTTTATTTTTGTGGAAATTATTTTGGTATATGATACTCTTGTGGAAACTACTGAGTATGTTTGTCAAATAGAAATTTTTTACAGCTATTTCCAGCAAAATAAAGGAAATAACATATCTTAATAACTTCTGTTTCTTCAAACCAAGATATTAATTTACTATTATATGCACTGAACAAACTTTTAGTAGAAATTACTTCGATATATATTACTCTTATGGTAAGTACTGAGTTGGCATGTTTGTGTGTGAAAGAGAAAAATTTATGATAGATATGTCTAAGCAATCAGTCGACACATTGACTTTTTAGCTTATACTTTCAAAAGTGTTGATCCAAACTTCCAAGCAAGTACTTTGAAAACAAACATATTTTTAGATGGCTAGAAGCTAGCTTTCTCATAAAACATTAATTAGAGCATTCAAAGCCAAGTGTGAGCTTCCTTCCTTCATTTTATCTTCATCATTGTTCCCCAAGGAATGTAGCACTATACACACAACCAGGATTATCACTGCTCACTTCAAGATGATTACTTCAATAGGAGACATGCACTGGTTCCCCAAGAAACCAGGCTAAGTCTCAATATAACTAGTATGTTTAAAGTTTAAAAACACATGAACTCCATTTTGTAGCACTCTCTTTAAACAGAAGAGTTTATGATTTTAATCATTATTATGAATAAGAATGATTTGCTAACAATACTGAAAACTAGTTACTGGATCAACTAGAAGTATGCTGGGGCACAAAGGTTCTGAGGAACCAGAGAGGACAAGATAAGAGGTTAGAAAGGAGTAGGAGAGGGATTCACTTTATCCTGTCATTCAAGAAATCACGTATGAGTGCAGTATTCTACCTTGCCTTCAGAGCACACTGTACATAACACAGCATTTAAGCACAAGGACACATGTTACAGGTTATGCCTCAAACACTGCTGAATTAAAAAAAAAAAGCACCCACAATTACTACTTGAAGTTTTTATACACCATATGCATAATTAATTGTAGCTAGGTTCACAAGCAATTACTTCATATTTTAGAGGCTACTGTGAGTGAGTAGTCTTTCAAAGAAATTAAAGGTCTCGATTGAGTCATATTGCACCTTAAGAGACCAGGAGAAAGAAATCTATGTTGTCGTTTGCCTTAGGCCATTCACAAGTCCCTTGGGGTGCAAAGAGAATTTTCATCTGGTGACTGTGAATTATTGACAAGCATTAACATCTTGAGATACTTATGAGATAAACTTTGGACTTCTTAAGTATTTCATCTGATGCCCTATTTCTTACTTAACGAATGGCATCATGATAAAATTGCCTGGCTCACTAATATCACCACCATTCATATATTTCCACAGCAACAGCTCCACCCTCCATTCAAGAATAGAAGTGCTTCTGAAGTGTTAGTCACTGAGGTGAAGTGTTCTTTTTTACAACATTGACTTATCTCTGCACAACATGAAAATACACATAAAACATAGCTTACATGTTATTACATATATATAGATATAGATGATAGATAGATAGATATATGAAATTTCATGCTTCGATGTATGATGTTTATATGTATTACATCATCCCTACCATTATACGAGAAAACTAAAAATAGATGATTTGTGTATTATATTTTCAATTAATATCTTATAATATTTCGTTTCCCCATTTAAAAACTGAACAGTAGTTTGCTTTAAGTTGCTTTTGGGCTTTGTTTATAAGTCCTCTAAAATGATCTCTAACTGAAAGCCCCATTTCTCTTTCTGCAGTGTATGTATGTATGTGGCTCTTTCATCATGACGTACTCTTTACCTTGGAGAAGCAGCACAGCTGTCAGATTTCAGCTCTCCGCTGCTGACGCCGACCATCTGTCATCTATTTGGTTTCCTCCTAAACGATTCTCCCCACATGCTCCAGTTGTTTCATGGCTTCTTCAAAACTCCACTGCCTTAGATCTCCTTTCTGTGTCTAATACCTACAGAAATTCTGTGTCATTTTCCTGTGTTATTTACTGTTTTCCTCTTTTCTACATGTTGTGGTGAAGGTTCTAGTTCCTTACTGGTCACTCTGTTTATTATCTCTATTCCACGGCATCAAAGATTATTTAATCTTCTAACTTTTATTGTGTCATGCCCTCTTGAAAACATGGGAGCATTTTAAAACAGTTATCTCCTATGCCTTTTGTTAAGACTTCTATATCATTTTGATTTATTGCTTTTTCTTCAATACATTTACTTTCTCTGGGACAACGTGTACATATTTTGAAATACTTAATGGAAAGTATTATAAATTTGTTTTATAATGCTGTGATTATTCACTATTCTCTGTCTCGATATCCTCTCACCTACAGAATGGGCATATGCTATTTTATACGGGCTAGCATAAAAGAGTGTCCTGACAGTATGGAGAGTAATAGATACTATTTCTGCCAGCCAAGGTATCATCTACAAAGCGACAAGAGTTTGAAAATCCTTGCTTTATTCTCTCATATAAAATGCAAACAGCAGTGCTAGATTCCAACTGTGACCAAAAACAAAAACAAAAAAATTTACTTTCTTACATGTCACCTCTTGCCAATTTACAGAGCTTGTCATTTCAGAACTGTGGGTTGCCAAGAGTGGCTATCTATGGCTTTGTATCTACTGAATGAATGCTTCTTAGACACACATATAGTTTCTTTCAAACTCGGAGTGGTAATATCAACCAAATGGGTAAGATGGTAAAATAAGATAAAGTACAGTTAAATGCTACCATATTATAGACACTGAGGATATATTTCTTCACTGGAATGTAAATCTTCATGTAAGAACATGCATTATTAGTTTTTCTGTCCTTAGGTTAATTTTGAGATGAATTAGAGGCAAGGGTGATTGGTACATTGAGGCTAAAAGAGTCCAGGGTGGCTACTACTAGGAATTACATATGTGATTCAAAGTGCTTCCTGGCATTAATGTTGGGAGATATCTCCTTCAAACCTCACAGAAAT
The DNA here is from genome assembly GCA_902168405.1 of Peromyscus aztecus. NCBI lineage: Eukaryota > Metazoa > Chordata > Mammalia > Rodentia > Cricetidae > Peromyscus > Peromyscus aztecus. The sequence continues at coordinate 20,168 of CABHPQ010168865.1, forward strand.
ATACTGTACTCAGCACTGTGATCGTGGAATTATGTGATACATATGAAGGATATCTGTTGGACTCTGAGCCAGTTAGCACTAGTAACACAGAGAAACGGGTCAACATCAAGCCTCTAGTGTATTCCTCCAAACATAAGACATTTGCTGTGTCCCATTCTGTGTCTGGGTAACGAGTGGCAGTGGGGAGCAGGTCATACTTCATGCCACTGATGAAGCTTTCATAATGACACCTTCCTTGGGCTCTTCAATATGTGAAACAGTGATTGATAAGAAAGAGTCGATTAAAATAATTAGGCAAAGACAGCTCTTATTTAAGCAAAATATTAGCACCTCCTTATAATATTTTTGGATATTTGGAATCCTGAACATTCTCTTTTTTCAAATAATTTATTTACTCTTATTTCATTTTGCCATGATTCATGTATGTCTGTGGGAGGGTGTCAGATCTTGGAGTTAGAGACAATTGTTAGCTGCCATGTGGGTACTGGGAGTTGAACCCAAGTCCTCTGGAAGAGCAGTCAGTGCTCTTAACTGCTAAGCCATCTCTCCAGCCCAACATTCTCTTTTCAAATCGAGTATATATCTGAAGGCCAAAGACAAAGCAGTGGGCACTTAACAAGTTTTATTTATCACCCATGTAAACATCGTATGATTCTCCTCTCCTACTTTCAGAAAACACTGCAGCTAACAGCCCACAGTGTGAAAACTTCTAATGAGGAGGTGCAGACAGCATTCCTTGACTGTTCCTGAGGATGTTCTTTACATCCACCTGTGATAAAGAAAGAACGGATTCAAGCATCTCGTCTCCTGCAGGAGTAATATGAGGCTTAGATGTGTTGGGGCTGTTCTTCCATAATTATCTTTTACAATTGTGTCTCCCCAAATGAACACATGCGTTTGCTGTTGTTGTTCCTTAGGTTAAATAGCATGCTGGCAGAATGTCTTGTTAGCCGACAGGTACCAGTTAAGCCTGGCGCTTCTGTGTAAGCACGCACAGTGGTTTTATTTTCTGAGCCAATATAGAACAAATGTATTAATGAGCAAATTCTTCATCACCTAGGGTGAGGAACAGTGATGGCGACATTTACCAAGGGCACAGCATCATCGGACTGACAGTACAGCTGCTTTTGAATTAAAAGACACCAACAAAAAGCGCTTCTCCTCAGTAATGAACAGCTTAACAGAGTAGGAACAGAAAGTGTGAAGCCAAGATTAGGATTTCTTACCTATGATAATCCAACAATTACAGTTTCCATTTGTACAATGCAGCCATGATTGGCATCCCCCAGGTGTGCGATGGGGCCGCCATAGGCAGCAATCAAATTTATTTTCTTTTGGCATCTGCTTATAGGCACTTAGCTGTGTTGTGCTGTGCTGGAAAAACTTGGATGTTTACTACACAAGTGTTTGTATTAAAACAGCCCAAACTTCTATACTGACTTATATTTAGCCATTAAATAAATGATAAGCAACCCATAATCCATAGACCCAAAGACATTAGGTATAGAGGAAAGGACTTGGGGGAAACATGGATCTCCCTGGGAGGAGGAAATAGAATAGATTTTATGGGTGGACTGGAGGTGGCTGGAGGCAGTGGAACAGGATTGGGAAGATTAGGTAGGGAGGGGGAGAGGAAGAGAGAGTTGAGGAAGAGAATGCAGGAAGAGACAGCTGGAATTGAGGGACATTTGAGGGATAGTATGGAAACCTAATGAAGTGAAAACTTCTTAAAATACATGAAGATGATCCTAATGAAATCTTCTCATAATGGGGGAGCAGGAGTCCCAACTGGAGATTTCCTCATCAAATGAGGCTTCCAGTACCAGGACTGGGTTGCATTCAGTTGAGCTGTTGAACAAGGAGGTCTCATGGAAATGCCCCGCCCCCTTGCAAAACTCAGGCTGTTGTGAAAACAGTGGGTCACTCTCCACAAACTGACGCCTGGGCTCCACTGCTGAGGACAATATCTATACAATTCATTGAAAATGGTGAGGTTGAGCTGGTGCCTACATGAAGCCATCACTGCTATGTCCTAGTGTCTATGGTTGCGGAAGGCCACAAAACCTTTGACCTGCAATTTGTCCTGCCTGTAAGATATTCTAGGGCAATGGTGGCACAGAACTTGTAGAAGTAGACAACCAATATATGATTTGATTATGGCCCACTCTATGAGATGAAACCCATACCTGATACTGCTTGGGTGATCAAAAACCAGAGACTAGATATACCAGAGACTCAGGGTAAAACCAAACACTACTGGACAAAAAAAAAAAAAAAGTATCAATAAAATGACTCTTAATGATATTCTGCTGTACTCATAGACCAGTGCTTTATTCAGTCATCATCAGAGAAGTTTCCTCCTTCAGCAGAAGTGGACAGATGCAGAGACCAACAGCTAGACATTGCTCACAGAGACAGACAGACAGACAGACAGAGACAGAGCGAGAGACAGAAACAAAAAGAGACAGAGAGTGTCGTTGAACACACAGCTCTAAACGGGATGTCTCCACCAAATTCCTCCTCTCAGAGCTCACGTAACCCCACAGAAGATGAGGCAGAAGGAGTGTAAGAGCCAGAGGGGGCGGAAGGCATATACAGAACAAGACCTTCTGAATCAACTGAGCTAGGCTCATGAACTCACAGAGACTGAAGCAGAGGCACAGGGCTAACACAGGCCTGCATTAGGTCCTCTGTGAATATACTATGGCTTTCAGATTAGCATTGTTAATGGGACTCCTGAGTGTGTGAACAAGTGTGTCTCTGATTCTTTTTCCTGTTCTTAGGGTTCTTTTCCTTTCGGGGGGTTGCTTGGTCCAGCCTTGATGTGATGGTTTTGATCTTATTTTTTATTTGTCATGTTGGTTGTTATCTCTTAGAAACCTGTTCTTTTCCAGTGAGAGACAAGAAAATGGATCCAGAGGGGAAGGGAGAAGAACTGGGAGAAATAAGGGGAGGGGAAACTGTAAACAGGATGTACTGTATGAGAAAAGAATCTATTTTCAATAAAAAACAAAGTAGCACTGTCTTGGTATCAAAGTAAATGTAACCCTAAAACATCAAATAAGTCAGTAAGAACCAGTAATTCTCAGTTGAACTCAGTGTCAAAAATTATATATTAACTATTATAGTGATTAAAAAATCAATTCCATGATTAATCATATACTCTGTAAAATTTGAAAAAAATACACTATGGAAATTTGAATAGTTCTCTCCACTCTTTTGTAATTCCATGTGTTTATCACATTATATATGCTTTCTTTACTTATTGCAAGGTCTCATATACTTAATCAGCTGACATAGATTAAAATTATAATATCAGCTGCTATATAGATAGTTAAGATATGACTCTACATTGATTTCTTTTCATTGAAAAAAATTTTCATAAAATATATTCTGAAAACAATGTCCATCACCCAAATTCCTCCCATATCTTCCCCACTCAATTCCAAGCCCTACCTCTCTTAAAAAAAAAAACAGAACAAACACACAAACAAGAATTAAAACACACACACACAAACACACAAAACAAAACCCATAAATATAGAAAAATCAGAAACCTTAATATACAAGCAAAAAAAAAAAAAAACCAATAAGATAAAAAAGTGCCCAAACAAAGTGATATGAGACAAAAAAAAAAATCTATAAAAGCACTCTTGAGTTCCCGTTGGTCATCTACTGCTGGGCATGGGACCTACCTTCAAGTGTGATTGGTATAGTCGGTGAGACTATTGGAGAAAACTCCTGTTTCTTTGTAAGCAGCTGTCAATTGGAGATAATGTCTTGGGTAGGGATGGAAGCCAGTGTCCCCTCCCCTCCCAGCACTGGGAAGCCGTTTGGCTTGAACCCTGTGTGAGTTCACATGTGTATCAGTCCTTTCATGTCTGGAAGGTCTATCCTGACTTAAACTGATTTATTTAACAATTTCCTGGTGTCACCTATTTATTTTTCCCTTTCACCATGGACAGCATTGTAGTCAACATTAATCATCCTAGCACTAGTATATTGTAATTTATGCCACTTTTTTTTTTACAGACTTCTATAGTCTATTACCAATCTCCACTTTTCCCCATATGTGAACAGCTATATTTCTCATTTTATCTTGCTACTCATTTCCCCTACTCCTATCTAGTCAGTAAAAATAAGAAAAAGAATCTTAAGAATTCTAGCTACTTGTCTGGTCTTTGTTCTGAAGACCCAAGTGACTCTTTCACACTCTGAGAGTCTTCATGCTTTCTTGAAAATATATACAAAGACCGAGTCAGGTACTTCAAAGAAGTTGCTATTACTATTATAATTTCTCTTTAGTAATGTATTAGTATAAATTCTGTTTAGTAATACACAAAGATGACACACTACTACACAGCTTGTAAAATAGTCTATTCTTACAAAAAGTCTGCTAACAGCCATTGCTTTTATGGGTAAAGAATACTCTCAGGGGAAGGGGATAATAGAAGAGAGGTTGTGTGAAAGGGAAACACTGATGGGGAGATTTAAATGAGAAGGGTGAGAGAGAGGAGGAGCTAGGAAGGACGAGGAACATTAAACATGTTCAGGAGTAGTTGACCAACATGTAACGGACTCCATGGCATGTTTGTGTGCTTTTATTTGGTTACAGTTTTGTGGGTTTGGGGGGGTGGTAGTGTTTTTTTCCTTGGTTTTGGGTGTGTTTGTTACTGTATTGGGGTTTTTTGTTGTTGTTGTTTTGCTTTGTTTTATTTTTTGAGAAAGAACTTAGAGTTCAGTGAGTAGGAAGGGGTGAGGATCTGGAAGGACTTGGGGGAGGGGAAGAATATGATCAAAATATTTGAATTTGAAAACTGCTTTAAATAATACACACACACACACACACACACACACACACACACACACAAGAATGTTTGGAAAGCCATATGGAAGGATACAAGACGCTAGTTTACAAGCTCTCCTCTCTCTATACACAGAGGTACAGTATATGTGGATACTGCTCCTCCCCGAAGCCATAAGTTATTAAACAAAAACACTAATTCTGGGTGTAGAATTTCCTCCTCCAAGTTTTTAATCAGGGGGTTTCCAGAGACCCCCAATACAACACAGGCTACTGTCACTGTTCTTTGTTGGCAACAAGAACTTGGTGAGGAGACCCTATGGCTGAAGATACCATATAATTTGTTCACAAACCATAAAGAAATCAAGCTTCCATTGAGCTAGAACCTTCCTCCATACTGGCCAGCTCTCATAGTGACAGAAGGTACATTACAAGAGGCTGAAGAAGACTCATTCACAGTCTTACCCAGCTGAAAATGCTGAGAGTGATAGTAATGACTGTCCTGATAAGGTCTGTGCATTGGTGTGATAGTGACCTGATGTTATGGGATAACCAACCTCTTCCTGGTTGGATTTAAGGTCCTCTCCACAAGGAGAACTCATGCCTGTTGCTATAAACCCGGCCAAGAACCTTCAACTAAGTCCACGAGATCCAGAGGGGGTGCCTACTACTATGATTTTGCTAAAAGGCCATCATATCCAATTGCTTTTTAAATAATATATACCCATGAGGTCAGTACAGCTCTGAGCACTCATCAATTGACAAACCTTTGGATGACAGTTAATACAGAGACTCCCAACTGGTCAAGAGAATCAGTGACTGTGAAGAGTTCAATCCTCATATCATTCCCTTCCAAGGATCAAAGAACATCACAGAAAGAGAGGGCAGAAATATTATAAAAGCGAGAGGTTGGGAAGAACTGCTTTGGACTTCTAGACACAACATGGACAATGTACTCATGAACTGACTTTTGAAGTAGAAAGGCATTTAAACAAGGAGAATTGGTAGAAATTATCTCAGTGGCCATTGTGCAGAGCTGGAGACATCATTCTGAGCCCATGTATCACAAATGCAGGGACTTTCCTAAGAAATGTTTATTATATATACATGTACATGTGTCAGGTTAGAGAGCATACACATATTTCTTTGTTGTATTACATGAAAGGGCATAAGGCAGATCAGATAAGGTAGCAATGATCATATCTCCTGCCTATGCTACTCATGCCATCTAAAAAGGGCAGGCAAAGCAGAGCTGACTCTAGGACTGGTGTATCTTGTCATGCAAAGGAAGAACTGGAAAAGTGCTCCATTGGTAAGTGCTTACGACACAAACTTAAGAGCCTGAGTTCAATACCCATAACCTACATAAGAACTTGGGCCTGGGGTGTGCACTACTGTAATACCTGTGCCGGGGAGGCAAGTGGAGATGAATTCCTCGTGCTTTCTGAGCCTCAATTGGTGAGACTCACTCAGATCCCAGCAAGAGACTCCATCTCAAAGCAAAACCAAAAATAAAACAAAACAAAAACCAGGTGGACAGCTCCTGAGGAACAATACCCAAAGCAGACCTTCGCAACCCCCACATACACACACTTATACAAGCACACACACACAGACATACACACACATGCATACCTAAATAAACAGGTGCACCTTTACACACTCCACATACCCCCATGCAAAGAAAATGGAAAATGTGTTAACTAATAAACAGATGCCCATAGGCATGTTAAAAGGATACAGGAGCTGCTTTGAAAAAGAAAAAAACTTGAACTGCCTCAATAACAAACCGAGCACATCTGTGCTGCACTGCTTCATACAGAATAAAATGCACATTCACATGTCTACACTAAAGGGGTGAATGAAACCTAAGGAGAAAAGGCAACATCTCATGAAGAAGAATTACTCATGATAAGGGCATATTCTCACTCTTCTCTATCTAAGAGTGAAGTGTGAACTGTACCTTCACACACTGAGCAATCTCACTGGCCCCCTAAAACATTCTTTATTAAAATTCACTCTACAAAAAGTGTATGAAACTGTCAAGCAATTTTTAAAAAAGACTTTAAAAACATGCATTCTACCTATAGTAATTTAAAACAAATAACAATAGGAGTGAGCTGATTACCAAAATCAACATTACTCTAATTACAAAATAAATTCCTAAAGGAACCTGAAGGTATTCAAAGATATTCTCAAATTAATCTATATTTGTAAGGTAGAACACATTCCGTCAACATTTGGCAGATAATGTTTTGTCTCACTGACTCCTCTCCAATGTTGATTCTCTTATCTGATGGTGCATCTTGGGTGAGTCCAGCAGTCTCTGGGTCTAGGTTCCCTCACCTACAACATATCTGTTCTGGATGTACTTATCTCAGTGGTTATTGGAGAAATGTGCTCATAAAATACTTAGAGGCATCTCTAACATAATGAACACAAGCATTACCTGCCATTATGATTCTGAATATCATCATTAAGATGTTATCCTAAACAAAGAGATGGTCACTCCTCTCATTCCAGTTTTATTAAGTAACTGGGGTGAAATGGAGAGGGCAGGGCAAACAGCAATTACCTTCAAGTGCTCAGGTCAGGGGTGATATTCTTTATGCTGTTCTCTTATTTTTCAACCTCTAGATAAATATGCATTAACTTAAGAAAATAATCATTTAAGACATAAGCAACTACACTTATATTCTATCCTTTTAAACCTTGTTTTAGGATAATAGTATGTGCATAAATTTAAATACAAATCATTCAGAACTTTTTCTGTTGAGGAGAATCAATTCTATCCTGCCCTCAACCTTTGCTTCTATCACTATTAGTGATTTTAAAACGTTTTCTGTTTCCGTGATTTCCAGTCATTACTTCCCCATCTCTGGATAACACACCTAGATCAAGGATATTGATTGTATCCAGTGTATTCCTACTTAGATGAGTGAAAATTCAGTTTTTCTAAGCTCTCCTATGTTCCATCTGCCTCCCAAGCTTTGTTATTCACAAAGTTCTTGCATTTCTCAGTTTTTACATTTTTTAAAATAATATACATGAACCTTATTTCTCCTGTCATCAATGCTACCCAGTATTAGTTCACCAGGTGTAGCAGAGCCCATAGAAATAGGATGTAATATACTTAAAAGGTATGAGATGTGGCAAGATTAACTGTCAGTCTTGGAAACATGTATTTGCTAACTAATATAACCCAAGAATTGCTAGCTGAAAATAAGCACAACATACTTGAGTTTGCAAAGCTATCTCCAAAATACTGGATTTCCCTTCTGAACTTCATCTGTCATATGCACATGCTCAGCTACAGGAGTGGAGGGGCACCGGGACTGTCCACACCATTCCCAGTGTGCACATGCTCAGCTACAGGAGTGGAGGGGCACCGGGACTGTCCACACCATTCCCAGGGCCCAGCTGCACAAAAGGAATGCATGGCATGGTTTCACTCTCCAACAAAGATTAAAACAGACATTGTTATTACAATTTTTAAGCCCACAGACTAACTTTCACCATTCACTAATATCTTTGAGTAAGATGTGGAACTCTTCCCTGCAGTGGTTCTCACCTTTATATTCCATGTCGGTACCAAAGAAATACGGGGAAGAGCCCATCAATCACAGTGGCTGTGTATCAACAAGTTGCATCAGACATAGACTATCCTGACTGCGATGACAAATGGGAGCTTGAATGGGATGTCATAACCAGGGAGGTCAAAATAAATCCTACCTCTCTCTCCAAAGTCCTGCCTCTTAAATGTCTAAAAGCACAAAGCACTTCCTTTCCTTGCCCCAACTGTGACATACTCATTAAACTTCAAACATTGAAAACATGATGTACAGATTTGAAGTCATGGGACCCTGGCTAACCATACTTCATTCACATACTGCCAAATAGCTAATGAACACCCACCAGCTGCCAGATGATGTCTGAGGAGTGCACGCACTCCCACCCCCTCCATAGCACAGACAAACTGCTGCCCACGCTCACAGTCTAGATAGGGTGCAGAGATAGAAACAGGCAAATACAACCTAGCAAAATCTGAACTGAGACCAACCATTACTCAAACTAGCCCTCGTTCCCACAGGGAATTCTTTCATTTGGAATCAGCTCCTCTCAGGGCTTTTCTGTAGCTCTGGGTCTTCAAACAGCTTCATGCCAACTGTTCTCTGGTATTTTTCATAGCTGCCAGAACTTGGAAGTCTGTTACAACTAGATGGTTTCTATTCTAATTCTTCCTCTTCCAGCTGGTCTGTCGACCACCTCGGATGCACCTGCCTCTGTTTTTCTCCAACTCTCTATCTACCAGAGACACAGACACTGAAAGAAAATATAAATTACAGTCACTCAAAAGACTTAGACATATGTAGTGAAATTTCTGCATTTGCTTAACCATGGTAATATTACTCTATGCCTGATCATGAACACTTCTTTTTTTAGTAAAATAAACTTTTTTTTAAAGAACCACTTCATTTTATTTTATTCATTATGCATGGGTGTTCCTCCTGCATTGATGTCTGAGCACCACATGTGTACCTGGTGTCTGGAAAAGCTAGAAGTGGGCATTGGATCCCCAGGGACTAGACTTACAGATGTTTGTGACCCACCATGTGCATGCTAATAATTGAACTTGGGTCCTCTGGAAGAACAATTAATGCTCTTAACTGCTGAGTCATCTCCTGAGCCCAACCAAGATCCTCTATTAAAAATTTCAGCATTTTTAACCCCCATGTTCCATGTGGCTACATAAATCTTTGAAATGACATGTATTTCCATGTGAAATTATTTTTGGATATATAGAAATGAATGTATCATTTTTATGTAAGTCATGGCAAGGTCTCAGGTAAGACAGTGCAAATTATGTTGATAGTTATGAGACAGGATTATGAAGACCCACAATATGCAAGATACACAAAACAATTACAAGTAGCTGTGCATCAGGGTAAATCAGCATTTTGCCCCATATGGTATCCATGACAACATGAAGAAGCTTATGATTTTCAGAGCTGTGGCAGCTTCAACCTGCAGGTAAGGCACCCAACCAAGTCTTTCACTCCACATGACTGAGCACAAGGGCCATCAACCACATTATGTCCATCTAATATGAGGAGTTCTTTAAAAAATAATATTGGTTAGGCTTCCAGTAAGAGAATGGACTAGAAGCTTCTTCCATGTGATTTGTCAAAGGAAAGTCAAACAAGAAAAAAAAAAGGATTCTTCTACAGAGAAAGTGTTTCAATCATTCACAAAGTTAATAAAAGGTCACTGAAAAAAATAAAGAGAAAATGACAAATGGCTTATCAAAAGAGAAGGAAGGTAAAGCTGAGCTTACACAGCTTTCTGGTGAGCAGAGAAACAGAAGTCTCATCCAAAAGGTAGACCAGGAAGCTCTGGAGAAAGCCTACTACATTACTCACTGAGGACAAGCTTGTAGCCCAGATGCAAGTGTGAGAATACAGGAAGGTGAATACTGGCAGAAGAGGCTGGACTTTAGTCAGTGAAATGCAAGTGGAAAGAGAACCCACCCTCAGGTGCCAGAATTGAACCTCATCCACAAAGAACTACCTTGGAATTTGATGAGACATAGCCTGGAGTCATCAAGCAGTTCAATCTATAGAGTTACTTATCCCATAATGCATTTTGATAGTATCCAAACACCTGTGAAATTCCAGTGGAAAACTTTATATGTACAGTGATATTCTTCCACGGGGTGATCAGTACTTCCAAGGTGTAGGAAGTATGATAGTAGAGCTTCTACGTGCAGAGATGCCCAGGCTGCAGTTGCTTCCTCCACTTGTAATCCATTTCAGAGACATGATCCAGCTAGAAAATTTGCCACTATGATCTGGGAAGTTTGAAGGTGGTGAGAACCTTGCTAGCCCAGAGAACACAAAGCAGACTGTGGCCAACAAAGGACATTGGCATGCAAAGGAGGGAATCCACTACTGTGATACATAACAGACACTTGTCCAACACAGGCTCAAAACCAGAATAGGGCACTGGAGGCATGTGGAGTTTGTTGGTGGTTAGAACACATTACACAAGCAAGAAGACCAGAGTTCAGATCTCCCAAAACCAAGTAAATGAGGTAAGAATGGAAGTTTGTTTCTAACTCCAGCCTCAGAAAGCAGAGGCAGGAGATAATTCAAACAGGCTGGCTGGAGAGAATATCCATAATGGGGAGCCTCTTGGGGTTTCTTGTTGGCTTGGTTGGTTGGTTGGTTTGGTTTTATTCCCTAATGTTTCAAAGCACTTCCTTAATGATTCTCTGAATTTCATTGGAGTGCAGTACAGCATATCACATTTCATCTATAACTTTATTAATTTGGGTCTTCTTTTCCTTTTGGTTAGTTTAGCTAAAAGTATATTGATTTGCTTATTTTTTTCAAAGACCCAACTCTTTGTTTTATTGATCCTATGCATTGTTATTTTAGGCTGCATTTTATTTATTTGTGCCCTTTTGTGGATTTTTTCTGGTCACTCACTGCTGTAGTGTTTTACCTGTTCATGTTTTTCTAAGACCTTGAGATGCATCATTAGGTTATTTTAGGGGGGATCTGCCTGCATTTTTAATATAAGCACTCAGAAATTTTCATTTTAGAACTGCATTTGCTATATCCTACAGATTTTTATATATTGTGCTTTTCTGCTTAGTTCAAATTTAACTCCTTATTTTTTCAATGACCCACCAAATGATCATTTAATACCTAATCTCAGCCTACACTGCATATCAATAGTAATAAAACAGCATTGTATTACATAGTATTGGCATAAAAACAGAATTGTAAACTAATGGAATGGAGGACCAGAAATGAACTCACACAGACATAGTCAGTCACCTATTTGCCAAAAGATACCAAAGCCAGACATTGTAAATTAATTAAAAATAACACTAAAATTTAGTACATGGAGAAATTCATATGTAAAGGACTTAACAAGATTTATGTCTCTCATCCTGTACAAAATCAATTCAAAATGGATCAAAGACCTACATGTATGATCTGAAATTCTAGAGAAAAATGTAGATGAAACACATCAAGACTGAGGTATAGGTAAAGACATCATGGAAAGGATTCTAACAATATAGGAAACATCTCTAGGTATTTACAAAAGAGATTGAATTAAATTAAAAAGCTTCTTTACAGCAAAATAAACAACAAACAAGGAGAAATGACAGCTGACAGAATGGGAAACATCTTTGTCAATTATACACTGAACAGGGTATTCATCTCTAGAGTCAACAAAGAACTAAAAAAAGTAAATACACACATAATCTTCTGCTCAGTAAGTGGGTTAATGAGTTGACTATCCAGTCCTTAATGGAAGAAATACAAATGGCCAATAAATATTTTTCAAAAATCCTGAGCCATCAAGCAAATATTTTTTTTTGAGACAGGGTTTCTTTGTGTAACAGTCCTAGCTATCCTGGAACTCACTTTGTAGACCAGACTAGCCTTGAACTCAGTGATCCACCTGCCCCTGTCTCCCAAGTGCTGGGATTAAAGGCTTGCACCACCATTGCCCAGCTTCAAATCAAAATTTAAATGATTTGTTTCTTACATCCCAGCCAGAATCACTACTATTGAGAAAACCAACCCCATCCAATATATATAGGCCATGTCTGGGTCATTGGTCCTATAAGAACCAGGGTCTGTGTTGACATCCATTAAACCATGTTGCCACCAAAGACTACAAGGATGCCCAGGATCTGGGCTACCACCTGTGGCCATGTTGGTGTCCAAGAGCCATGCCACCATTGGGGCCATGCCAATCTGAGTGGTCTGTGTCACCACCCAGGGCCATGATGATATCCAGGCCTGAGCTACTGCCAAGGGCCATGTCTGGTTCCATGGCCCTACTGAAGCTATGGTCTGTTGATGTCCATGGCTCCTGATACCATGGAAGGCCATGCAAATACCCAGGGTCTGGGCCACCATCTGAGGACATGTTGGTGTCTGAGGACAATGCTGTTGCTGGGGCCATACTGATCTGGGTGGCCTGTGCTGCCACAGGGGCCATGATGACATTCAGGTCCTAGCTGCTGCCAAGAGCCATGTCTGGGTCCATGGTCCTGCTGCAGCTGGGGTTTATATTAATGTACATGGCTCATGTTACCACAGGGGGCCATAGGAAACATGCATGTAAAAATCCAAGGACCTTGCTGAGTCAGCCCCACCCTTTACTGGCCCCAGGATAGCTGTTCCTCTCCTTCCCTTCACACTGTAGCAGGAGAGCTAGCCCTGCCCCTCATGTGAAAGCTGCCACCCCCACACTAGGGAGAGCTGGCCCTGATGGCACGCCAGTTGGAGAACTGGCTCTGTCATTGCCTGAGGGGGTTAGTCCCAGCAGTCCAGACCGACCAGCTCAGCAACCACCCAGGCCCGCATCCTGGGCATTGGGTTGGCCTCCCCTAACACCTACCCTATCTATGACCTGCTGGAGCACATGACTCACAGGACTGGTCCTGTGAAATGATAGCCACAAGATCTCCATGACTGGGGCAACAGCAGGATATCCAAGAGGAGTTTCAGTGAGGGTTCAGTGATAATGGTGTGCCAGAAGCCTTGAACCAGATCAATGACTCACTGCAATGAACATTTGCAGGTGAAGCTGATTGGACAAAATCAGCTGTGACACATCACAGTCCCCAATGACACCAGGACCAATGAAGAGGTAGTTGTTGGAGAGATAGGAAAGATGGAGGAGCAAGGTGGTTTGGTTTTGTTTTGAATGAATTATGGGGGACGTTCTTTTGGTGCAACACTACATGGGTAGGGGGCAGATATGGAGGGACTGGGAGGTAAGTGGAATTGGGGTGCATGATAAAGAATCAATAAAACATCATGTTATAAAAAAATAAAGTAAAGCAAACAACAAAGTGAAACCTACCATTTGGTCCACCCATCCCTGGGTACATTCCCAAAGGGTTTTAAGTCGGCATACTGCCGATATCTGCACATCTACACTTATTGCTGCAATGGCTGGATATATTCACAGTGGTCAAGATATGGTACAAGTCTTTAAATGCTTTTAAAACATTTAAGGAAATATTTCAGAAATATCACATTCCCATGAAGACAAACTTAATGATGAAAAATATCATTATATCCAATATATACCCAATATATTACATGGAAGCAACTTAGATGTCCATCAACTGATAAATTTATAAAGGAAATATACCCTCACACATACACATATACAATTTAATTTCTTTCATTCATAAGAGCAAAACTAAGTCACTGGCAGAAAAATGGATAGAACTCAAAATTACTGCCTTAATTGACACAGGCTAGAAAGACAAAGATTTCCCATTTTCTCTCATATGAGAAATATAGATCTAAGTATGTATACATTCATTTTATATATGATATGGAAGCAGAATTTATCTTGGGTACATGAGGGAAAAGTAACAGGAGGAGAGAAAGAGAAATAGAGTAAAAGTGATATAATTACATTTCAGTTAGAAATATATTTTAAAAAAGAAAAAGAGAGGGTAATGAGATAAGTATGAGCAGAGTACTAGGTGTGTATATATGAAGATGTCATGATGGAATTAATTATTGTATACAGTCATTAAGAACAGCAGCAACAACAAAAACTCCAAGAGTATTTACAACTACAAACAGAAGACCTGAGAAGCTACCAATAGATATACTTGAGCCATCAACTGCAGAAGTGTAGTCAGAAGAAAAGCTGTTAGGACTATCCCTCAGGCTAGAAAGGAGAACAGGGTTCTTAGTCTGAAGTTCACTGAAGAGATACATTGAACATTATACAAAACTGTAAATGGTTGTGAAGTGTGTCAAAGCATGGGTTGCTCAGATATTGATGGGGGACCTGAAGCTCTCATAACCTAGTTTTTCGTAATGGCTATCATATTAATGCCTTTTGGGATCCCGAAACATCACATTCTAAATGCACATTCACGAATGCCAGCACATCATCCTATTAGGCATGTTAAACTGTACATATCATGGACGGTACAGTAGGGATGATTTCTCAATGAGTCTTACAAAGTTCGGAAGCCCAACATCCTAAAATTGAGTGTGTGTAGACATGAAGCGGTGGAACGCTAAGTACCTGTTACTTAGAATGTATTGACTCAGGTGCCCGTTTAAAAAAATACAGACACGTGATCAAGATTCCATCAACAATCTCTGGTCTTATGTGCCGTGATGGGATGCTAATAAGCATAAACCTCACAAATGATAATAAAACATAAGTCAGTTTAGAAACCTGGATGTCACGAGAGCAAAGAGAGTTACTGAGTCAGGGACTATCACAGGACTTCAGCTATCCAGTGTCACGGCCTCAAGGACCCCAAACAGTGTTTAATCACTAGCCATGCCGAAAGCCTAAGGCTCTGTTCTTTATTAGGATACAGGGATGAGTCCCAGCTTATAGAAGTCTGACAGTTTAGTTAGGTGGGACCGAAAACCAACTGTAAACATAATACCTTGGCAAGCCAATAGGACAAAGAACAATGACTCCCTGGGTAGAAAGCCTGGAGATGGCCAGGGGTCTGCAGCCAAAACAACGCTGCAACGGGAGGGAAGACTTGCACTACTTTTCCTCTGAAGAAAATATCTTAAGCTGCATTGCTAAATATAAATATTGGCCTTAATCATTTAGGAAATGTGCCAAAGAAAGTGTCAGTGCCTAAACAAGAATATCAAACCTGACAATACTTTACATTCTAAACAGCAAGGAAACCTTGTCCCCTGATCAACTCGATATCTTAAATATAAGGAGTTACAAGTAAGATAGCATGCATCCCCCTTGTATTTTATTTTCTTAATATATGGTGGGTTTTAGTTGTTTTGAGAGAGGGTCACTTGTTGACGAGCTAACCTCAAACTTACTGTGTATTCAAGGATGGACATGGGTACCTGATCCTCTTGCCTCTACCTCCCACATGCTGGAATTACAGGTGTGTGCCACATCTAGCTCATCTTCTTTACTATATTAGACAATCCATTTTAAGTGTATACAGAGCCAATTTTCCTTGGTGTTAAGTATGTTTCTGGAGCGTTTACTAATGTTGCCATGTGAGCAATTGTGTTAATTTAAGTTAAATTGCCACAATTATGACATAAGCTTAAAGAGTAATTAAGTGTAACTATGACACAGACTTTGACAAAGAGAGGCCTTCATTAAAGATGGGTATGAAGTTTTGCATGGTGTTCATATTTTTATCAAGGATTTGCTACAGCAAATTAATTTTTTCAGCTTAATCCTGAAAATCAATCTTATAACTGTAAGTAAATGTCAAACCTTTGCCTGAAGCAATGTTTTGAAAATTAAATGTGCATTGAATTACATGTTTTAATGTGGATTACTACTTTTAACAAATGTTGATTTTTAAATTAAAAATGATCATATTTTCCATTCACTATAAAACATAATTTGCAATTACATCAATTGTGTCATGTCAGAAAAATCATTAACTTGAAAAACAACTTTGTTTCTAATGGTTATTATGAGACACAAGTAATTTGGAAACCCACCAAATTGTTGGTGTGCCTGTGCATGCATGTGCATTTATATACACGTATTCTACTGATTAAAATTAAAAGCAACACACCACTTAAAGTTCGTTAATTAAGTATTGTCCTATCACCTTAAATGAAAGCTGAAAATCAGAGTAAATTAGTCAGCACTGTACTTTAGCACTGAGAATTATTTCACTAAAATATTTTTAGTGAAAGACAAACTTTATGACATGTGACAGAGAAGATGCTTGTTATACAATAGTAATTGATTTTTGTACAGATCATCTGAACTTTAATATAGTGTGTACAATGTCACATTTGTTCATTATATTGTAAGCCTTAAGAGGTCATGTTTGTGTTTAAAAACCAATATTCTAAAGTTATGTGGATTTTACAGTTAGTCAACACATATTGCCTTGCTTTCTTAGTGGTCCACTCCCCTTGGGACTATGTGAGATTAGAAGGAGAAAGAGACCCATGGATTCACAGCACACATCATGCAAACCTTCTCACATAAACTTCCAGCTGAGCTCAGCTTGCCCATAGCCTTCCAAATCCAGCACCATGCTCTCTTCATAGCAACACAGCCTGGATCATAAAGAACAGGGCAGATACTATTAAAATGGAGAAAATAGTTCGATTCTGCTTTGGGAACTCACAACATCAACTACAGATTATTGTATAAGGGGACATAGAAACTGTACATGGTAAGGGAACCCTGAAACTGTGGGTGGAATTGGGCGATGTTCTGCCCATCCTGTTTTCCCCAGTGAAATGCTCATGTCTAACATTACTTATACAACTTAGGCTGAATTTTTACAGGTCTTCATCAAGATAGTGTCAGAAAACAGATAACACTCAGCTGTATCTGACGTCCCCATGCATAAGTGAAGATGTTTCAAAGGCTTCAAACATTTCCATTTTGTGCACTGCAAATCTATATCTACTAATTTCCATTTTTTTGGTCACATAGGGTCCAACTGATGACTTTCTTGCTTATAAAGTGATAAAAAAAGGAATTAACCTTATAATCTATTTTCATTTTGAAATTTAAAGTAAAGTGCAACAACATGCCTTGCATTTCCTATTTTTATCTTGTGTAGATCTCGGTGGTCGCCGTATCATTAAAAAAATTCCACTGTTGCTTTTAATTTCCTGGCTGGCTGTGTAGACTTCTCCTGAACACTGATCAACAGGTTAGTGATCCTTGGCTGAAAAGCAGAAACTGG
The DNA here is from genome assembly GCA_902168405.1 of Peromyscus aztecus. Taxonomy (NCBI): domain Eukaryota; kingdom Metazoa; phylum Chordata; class Mammalia; order Rodentia; family Cricetidae; genus Peromyscus; species Peromyscus aztecus. The sequence continues at coordinate 37,699 of CABHPQ010168865.1, forward strand.
ACGTCTTGGATTAGAAATGCCAGCAGGAGGGAAAAGATAGGTATTTTCATATCTAATGATCTGTAAAGGATTGTATTAAAATGTCATTTCCTACAGACTTCGAGTGTTGCTAACATGCAATGAAACAATTCAGAGTAACACACCCGTCAAAGGATCACTAAGCTCCTTGTCAAATGGAAGGGCAGTCTATGAACATTCAGAAGAGTCAAAAAGACCTGCCTCTATGTAGTTTATCTTCTATGCCTCATTGTAGTGTGAATTGAAAGGCAGAAGGTAAGCGGGTAACTATTGATCTTTACATGGTGTGGATCATGCTGTCCTTCCTGAGAATGCCATGTTAATAACAGTACAGTAGTGTCTGAGGGACAGGAATCTAAACTGCTGTATTCATTTGGCTCTCATTTTTCTTGCCTCATTTGCAATCTCTGCTATCCTATTCCTCATTTTAGCTTTCAAGTTAAACAGAAGAGTCTGTAAAGTATTCTCATTAAGAAGTCAGTTTGAAAATGGGTCTTTTCATGAAAGGGCTAACTGGAAAAGTATCCTCAGGCTGACACAACATGGCCCATTTTATCTTCCAAGCATCTTACTCTAGCTCTACCTCACTGTCAATGACATGACTTTTGTACTGAATTGACTTAGTCTAAACACTCGTGTTTTCAAGGGTAGACATCCAAGCAAGTCATGCAACTGAACTTACAAACAGCTCAGGTGGAGACAAAGTTAAGAAAGGAAAGTGACAGCAGTGTTGAGCATTTTGTTTGATGATCAAGAAACAGAGGGTCCCTTCCTTTGGCTGATGTATTTAAGCATGTGAGAATCAGTACTGAGGTACTCTGCTTTACAGCAAGGGGACTGAGCTTATGGTCAAACTGCCTCTTAGCACAGAGCAGCATGAAGCCAATCAGAGAAGTTACTGGAGTCCTGCTCAGAGAGCCTGAAGTCTACAGTAACAGCAAAATTTCAGACAAGTGTCAAACAACGTATTCCTATGATAAATTAATGCCGCATGGTTTGCTGTTCATGTGTCAAAAATGTCTTGAATTACCATTACTGTACAAAACACACACACCACCTCCACCACCTCTACCACCACCACCATCAGCACCACCACCACCAATGCAGTGTCTATATAGCCACATTTTTAGAGAATACTGTTCATATTATATTCTTCCAGAACAGACTGAAATATTAACTTCTGTCACATCCACCAGACCCTGCAACATTTTCACAATCTGAAGTGATCTGTTATGTTTTCATTTTATAAGACTTAGCAACCCTCCTCCCCCTCCACTTGTTATAAAAATGAATTTAATTATTTCTGCCTTTAATTGGGTTTTGCATAAATTGAAACATATATTCCCTTATCTCCTAGCAACTGCTACTATGATTACATATATATACATATATATATATACATATATATGTATATCCTTTTATGCCAGCATCCACTTTATAAAAATAGTCCACATCTGTTTTAGAGCAAGAATTTTAATAAGCATTTTAACTAAAAATCAACAAGGCTTTAGAATGAAGCTACAACTTTCATTCTTTACTGTATATCAGTGAGGGCCACATTTATTCACTGGTCCAGGAAAATCCTATAAGAATATGCATAGTTATTTGGATGTATAATCAAATACAGCTATGAGGTAATCACTAATAGAATTTCCATTTCAGACTTTTTTTTTCTTTATGCTTGTTAATGTATCTTGCATTTATTTTCTGCAAGACTACTTTTGATTCTATGTGAACATGTTTCGCCTTCATGTATGTACATATACATGTAAACCACACAAGCAGTGCCCACAGAAACCAGAGGAGGGCATCAGACACCTGAAACTGCAGTTATAGGAAGTTGGTGAACCACATGTAGGTGCTGGGAATTGAACTTGGGTCTTCTTCAAGAGCAGTCAGTTTCTTAACTGCTGAACCTTCTCTCCAAACCCCTGGCCTCTTCCTCTGTCTCCTATGTATTTCATGAACTTCTACATGTACTATTGGTATAATGTGGCATTTTGAGAGTGATGAAACTCAAATTATCAGGGCTCATTTAAGTTACTGCTAACACATTTTAACTTGTGACAAAGCAGATTTCCAATAAGCATTTAATTCACCTGCATTTTCAAACTGTATGTGTTCTTGTGTGCCTACAGAGAGTAATCAGGACTCCCACATAAGAAAGTGAAGACATCCTTATATCACAGAACACTGAGTGTCCAGTGGACATGCATTTAACAAAGATGTGAGGGCTGACGGGAGTTCAAGTCCACACGGGTGGGACACCATTGAGAATGGAGACAATTACACTGTGACACTGACTGCTAACTTAAAGAGTTCTATATTATATACTATATATGTCTAAAATGTATGTGAATACTATGCAGATATTATATACATGTTCTATATAATATATAGAACACAGATATATCTAATATTTACTTTAAAGTTTATATCAACAACAACTGCAAGCAGGCTTGTAGAGGAAGCTACTGAGAACATACAGTAAATTAAGGCAAGCACCTGGCTAGAGGAAAAGAAAACCCGCCCAGCAAGTGATGGGCACCTGCTAGTTAGAGGTAAGCTGCCTGTGATCACATTCAAGCTCAAGGTTTTAATGAGCAAATGACAACAATCTTTCTAGCCAAGCCCCAGCCTCACTCTATATCAGACCACACAGTCGTCCCAATGCAAAGTTGGCCTGGCTGATAAAGTAAATAAACAGCAAAGGAACTGCTATACAAATAGCTCCACATGCCTGACTGTGAGGTCACAATATAGATTATGCTTAAGACTTCTAAATGAGATAAATGAGACCATATTTCCATTATCAAGATCAATGGTAATCCAGGTATCATTGAGCAGAGTAGATGTGTATTACAGACATAAAAGCTTTTTGAAGAATTGGTTTTAAAGCTCTTCTCTCAACTTTACAGAATTCGGGGAATACCAGGGTTATACTTGCTAAAAGGATTCCACCTAAAAATTATACGCAAATACAAAATCCTTATGAAATGAAGATGCGTGAAGACAGGGAAAATACTATTAAGGAGTGGCATGTGGGCCAGCAAGACGGCTTAGTGGGAAAAGGCATCTATCTCCAAGCCTGGCTCTAATAAGTTGCCCTCCGACTTCCTGACATGGAGGATTGCACACACATGAACACATAAACACACAAACATAGTGGTGAAAACCTAATAAAATATTATATTTGAAAAAGTGACATGTATCCAGATGTAGAAACTGTATGATAATAGCCATGGATGAAATCAAAGAGAAAGGTATATTTAAATGAATTCAAACCCATGGAGAAATGTCATTTCTGCAGCAACAAAAGCCAGTTACATTAAACGTTAACTGAAATGAGATTTAGCATACAACCTTCACTGATATTTTGTAACTCAATCTACCCTGTGAACTGGTAAGGTAACTGCCACCACTAAGGCTACTTTCATCATCACATGAGCAAAAGCAAACGCTTGTAAGAAAGATACCATCTCACAAATTCTATTTTAACTAATGGCCATTATTAAGAATTGTATCTTAGGAAAACCTAATTATAGAGCAGTTATTCTTCTCACTACACAACCAAAATTAAGTGGACCAAGTTTCTATATTTCCAATCTGGTCTGTTAAATTGTACCATACTGTAACTGGCAAGCAATAGTACTTATAGATAGCGCTGGACAAATCAAGTATGATTTTTAAGTAAAATGCCCTGAACAATCAACTTGTTTAGCAGGATGGGGACTCGAGCTCTCCTACTGCATGGACATTTCAGCAAATGTCCAGAGCAAGTGCTCATTTTCAGGAGCACAACTGAGATGACCTCAATGTGCGTGCTACCAGAAAATTTGGACTTTTCTTGTGTCAGAAGGGCAGAGAGCAAGGCAATGCCACCAATCTTCATGCTGCTAATGGGGTGCATGCTGGGTAGGGGTGAATACAGCATTCTATTGTCCCCTGATGCCAGCTAAACTGCAAAGTGCATGGATCAGAGTTTAAGTAAAAATTTGCAAAACACAGAGAGGTGCCTGTGGGACACCTGTCACAATGGAGGGCCTGCTGCTGTCTGGGTGAGTATAGACAGATTTCCTGAGGCCCTTTCCTCCTCTTATCCCAGCAAGGAAAGGAAGAGGGAGGGAGGGAGGGAGGGAGGGAGAGAGAGAGAGAGAACGAACAGACAGACAGACAGACAGGCAGAACAGAAACCTCCAGCTTCCATATCCCCTAACTCAAGCCTGGGTTAAGAAGGAAAAGGAGATAGGGAATGGCATTTTGATTGACATCACATAAACTCTAAACCAAACAATGCATGAAAGTCATGGGCTTATTAAAATCTAACAGATTCCACTATCTGAAATAGAGTTTCTGTGCTGTGTCTGCAGATGGGGAAAGTAGTTAGGGATTCCACAATTCTGCTGAAAGAGGAGGTGGAGAGAGGCAGGGCCTCAGGAGCCAGAGGAGCCGAGTCCATCAGATCAGCTGGATGGAAGCATGCAACTCAGTCAGGGCTGTGAATTCACGTCTAACAGCAGTGGAAGCACATTCTTTGCCCTAAAGGGAAACATGATTATAAAATAAAGAAAATCAATGCTTGGGTATAATCCAAAAACAGAATTGGAGTATATGGAGCAAATTACAACTCCAATAAGAAAAATCTTTCTGGGGAGTTTCAAATTTTGATTAAGGAAAGAGATGTGTTACAGGGAGGTGGTGTGTATCATTTCTCTTCAATCTAATAGTAAGCCTACATCATGTTTCCTTTCAGAGAGCAACTGTCTCACTGACTTAGAAGATGACTGTGGCTCCTTAACATATCCTTATAGTTCATATATGGAAATCAATTAGCAGAATTTAAACAGGTATGAGAGAAGGAAAGATGGACAGAAAGAAGGATGTATAATGACTACAATCTAGGTATTATTGGAAGCGTTTTAACATGAATATAGGAATTTCACAAATTCATTAATGCTCAGCACACACAGCTGGGAAACAGAGGAATTTAACTTGACCAATCTGAACTCTTAACCTCCACACGCTGGTGCAATGAAGTAGCCAGAAAATACTGAAACATGTATGTTTAACAGAACAAAAGAATGTACCAAGACGAGAGAGCATGGAATACACACCCACAGACAGAAAATCCATCTGTCATCTAAAATTAACCCTTAAATCTGAGTAATGTACACAAAGGAAGTAAAATGAAAGAAAACACCAGGTGTTCAGTCATCTCACATTTTCCCCTAACAGCAGGGAACTGGGGTCATGATGGTAAAAGGGGGGCGGGGCATTGAGAAAAGGGGCATGAACTGTCACAAGGGTTTATTCCTTCCCCTTTTAGTATAAATGGCCTTTACTGCCTTTCTTTCCTCTTTGGCTGGTGGTTCCTTGTAGACAGGTACTCTGAGTTAGTACATGAAGTCCCTATGTATACATCTATTCACCATGATAATCTAATAAATATTTAATTAGCAGGATGACATGAGGTCTTGGAACTATGGAAGAATAAAAGGATATGGAATTTAAAAGAAATAAAAACATCCTTTTAAATGTCTTTTCAAGATTTGTTTTATTTTAAATTATGTGTTTGTGTGTATCCACAGGTGGATATGTACACATGAGTGCAATTGCCTGCAGAGGCCAGAAGAGAGTATGAGATCGTCTACAGCTGGTATTCCAGGTGGTCTGAGATGGCCTGGTATTGACACTGTGAACCAAGCCTAGCTTCTCTGTTAAGAGTAGGGCATGCTCTTTATCACTGCTTCATCTTTCCAGCCCAACTTTAAACCTCACAATGGAAACAGAAACATCGCACAACCATAGGGAACGTAGGTTTTGAAAGGTATTCTATGAAGCAAAATAATGTCAGACTCATCTCATTGAGTAAGCCACTATGACTTCATGGGGTCAGAATTACTTCCACAGTGGAAATGATCCTGAATAGGAAGTAAGGCTTTCAGAGCTATGCACCATTCAGAACCTGACATCAATGGTCAACCTGCTAATGTCCATGGCAGTCTCTGACAATGTCTACTGCTATCATAAAATAAATCTTGTATCAGTAACATTCTTAGTGAGAACATTATTACCCAAACATTTTAACCAGTTATCAAAACAACATCTTCTTGTTTTCAAGCTGGCTTTTACTTGCAAGATAACATGTAAAGACTCAGGATTAAAATCCTTTTGTCAGAACATACGTTGAAGCTGAGAGCACAGAAGCTAAAATAGTTACTGCACAAACTGGAAACACCAACAATAGACTGTTGGAAGAGTAAAAGACAGAATGAATGGAAATGTGGGGGGGAAAAAAGTTAATGTAAATTATCACTTGTAGAACAAAGGTGTGTGGCTGCTTGCTAGAAAATTCAACATTTTGTAATGTTAAAGTCTCTACGGTAAAATTCTAGGGAATTTATTTAAATCATTCATAAAGATGTAAACATAAATTTCACCCAAGACTTGTCTTCAGACTCTCTATATGTGAACTGCTGGCTAGTTATTATTTTGGAACCTCACTCCTTTAGCTACTTGACTTTCTATATATGGTTTACCACATCCCATTATACATCACTTAGGAATCATTTCCTAAGCTGAATGTCAATGTCAATGATCTAATATCAGCATAAGGGACACTTAAATTCACATTGTTATGTCAATTAGAAATACTGACATTTCTATTTAATTGAGAAAATCTAAAGCCATTCTAATTTAATTTAGCATTATGTTATTTTAACCATCTAATTTAGGAATTCATATGCTGGAACTATTTCCTAACAATCCATTCCAGGAACAAAACTGTCGCCAAATAAGCAAAGAACACACTCAGCTCACTAAGAATGAGTTAGCAGGTTTCATCAGTAGAGCAGGCTTCCTCATTCTTTTTCTTTTTATTTTTTTATTATTTTATTTTATTTTGGTTTTTTTGAGATAGGGTTTCTCTGTGTAGCTTTGGTGCCTATCCTGAATCTTGCTCTGTAGACCAGGCTGTCCTCAAACTCACAGAGATCCACCTGGCTCTGCCTCCTGAGTCCTGGGATCAAAGGCATGCACCACCACTCGGCTGCTTCCTCAATCTTAGAGGAGCGGTATGCATAGTAATGACCCGTGCTACAAACAAGCCACAGCACAGTTGTAAAATATTGACATTTTATTTTACCATTTCATATAACTGATAAAACTGTCCAAAAGGTCATTATTATTACCATCTGGAAAAAAAACAGAATATTGATGAAATATTTTTAAAGAGTTTGAACAAAATCACACATTGATTCTACATTGTGCCTGTTTTCATTCTCACAATAACTTGATCTTTATACATCAATATGTGAATTATAAATATTACCAGCAGGGCCCCTGCGTACTTAGGCTAAACTTGAACTTGGGATGTTCTTACTTCAGCTTCTCAGGGGCTATGATTCCACCCAACTTTGTCTACGTCTGACACTTCCTTCTGTGGATCATCTTACTCTTCTCCCTCTGCCTACCTCTCTCTCCTCCCTTCTCCCTCCCCTCTCCTTTTTTATTTCAGCCTGGCCTTGACTTTGCTATGATGCTGGAGACAGTGTTGGCCTTCTGACCCTACGGTTGCTACCTAACAAGTACTAGGATTACAGGTGTGAGACACCACATCCAGTTTATATGATATGAAGGATCAAATCTAGTGTTTCACACACTCAAGGCAAGCATTCTACCAACTGGACTATATCCCCTGCCACAAAAGTTATATTCTGGCTAAAAAAAAAATAGTAGTATCTTTGGCTAAGATGAAATTTTAATAATGTATTTCAAAAATTTTTAAAAAGCATATGAGTTGAATTTTTCCAGGTAATTTAATTCTAATTTGAAGAACATCAATTAGTCTAAATAAAGACAAGCACTTCAAGTTTTGTAATAATTATTTTGTGATGTTTAATGTAGTAGACAGTCACTGAGATGGCCACCAATTACCCCACAACCTGGTATTTATGATTTTATTTTTCAGTTTCCCCCTGAGGACCCTTTCTCTAATGAAAGGTTAATATTGTAGTAGACTCTATAGAGTCCTCCTTGGCTCACATACTTTGATAAGGCAAGCTGTTACCCTAGAGAGAGAAAAAAAGCACAGCAAGGGACAGAGGGAAAACTCTAACCAAGGGTGGGGGAAAACATGAAGACCTCAGCCCAATGAACGGTGTCATATTCTTGAAAGCTGTGGAGGGATTACAGAAGTGAACCCTTTAGCAGATGAAATTACGGGTGCATATTCTGACCTTGAGATGCCACAAAACAGAAGACCACCTAATCCATGCCTTGACTCACTACCACAAAACCTTTTTCAAAGGTTTGCTTTTAATTGTGCGTGTGTGTGTGTATGTGTATGCGTGCATGTGCTCACACATGTGCATCCATATTAGTGTAGTTGCCTGAGGAAGCTAGAAGAGGCATCTGATCCCACTGGAGCTGGAAATACAGGTGGTTGTGGTCTACCTAACTTTGGTGCTGGGAACTGAACTCAGGTCCTCTACAAAAGCAGTAGCTACACTTAACCATGGAACCACCTCTCCAGCCCCAATCATGTGATTTTAAGCCACTAGGATCAGCTGCCATGTTAAGATGATTCATACACTCTAGCTGTTGACAATTTATATTTAATTATAATTTTCTTGAATCCATATTATATTCATAACTTCAGTACTCTCATCAACAATTCAACATTTTAAAAGAGAATAATGTTTGAGACTACTGGATTAAATGAGGACTACAACTACACACAATGAAGATTTCAAACTGACATTTATTATCCCACAAACAAATAACGTAAACATCAGTGTAGGAAACCATTAATGACACATGCAAGTTTTTTTCAATTATTCTGATTTTGGATTTTACTCTTTGTGTGTCATGAAGAGTGCTAGTTTCATTTGAGGCCTGTTCTTTTATGAAGGGAAATGGATGGGGAGTGGATCTGGGGGAAATGGGAGGAGGAAGGGGAATCTGGAAGGAGTAGAGGGAGGGGAAACTGTGGTTGGAATATACTGTATGAGAAAAGAATCTATTTTTAATTAAAACAAAAAAGGGTGTTATTATCAATCAGGAATTTTCTTGACTCAAATCTGTCCCCAGATACTATTTATATTTTAGCTTGATCCAGAAAATGTTACAGCTATGGCTAAAGAAATGCACTAGAAGCCAGCCCAAATCACAAGCACAGAGTTGCATGGCTGAAGTGAATAAGGAAATATGAGGTATTATAAAATGATCATATGCTCAGTAATATATAGCATATTTTTGTTACAAAAGTTACTGTTACATGTTTTCTTCATTTGATAAATATTTCATAAAGCAGAACAATGCTCTCATGTCAGAGAGTGTGCAGGAAAAGTTATTATTCATAACAGTGTTTAAAAGTCTTCTAGGCCCTTAGGTATCATACTAGTAACAAACAGCTTGGTAGTGCTATAAGAATTAACTCTTTGGGAGAGTTATGAATGGCACATATGAAAAAGTTCATGTAAACAGTGAGTTATACAATGTAAGGTTCAGTATAAACACAGAAAAAATGTTCTTAATAAAAAATCATTAGACAGATATTCTCATATTCAAGTGTTTTAACCATTTAAAAAGCAATTGGCAAAAAATATGGTGCTATATTGTGGGGTTTAAAACATAGGAGGAATATATGCAAAAAGCAGATATAGTTATGTATCTGTGAAAACAGATTATATAGTTAATAATAGCAAAGTATTTTATTTAGTTTCTTGAAATACACAATAAGTGCTCAAATAATATGTGAAATTGGGTACATTACAAATACATTCATAACCATATAGCATCCACTTAATAATCAAAGGATGGTGTAAAACTAATATGCCAATAGTAGTGATCAAGCAGCACTTTGAAAGGCACTCTGATCAATCAAAAGTAGTGATGAGGCTGAGAGAAATACAACATCAGAAGCAAAAGTTTCAGGTGACCCTCAAGCCAGACAGCTCCAAACTGAGCAATTCCTCTTCTGGCTTCCTTGTGACTATGAAGAATTGTGTGCATTCTGTAGACCAGAGATTCTTTGGAACCTTAACTTCCCCCAGGGAGCTGAAGCTCTCAGTCAGCTACACACTCTTAACAGGAAGTCATCAGCACTTGCAGCATGAGTTGTGGCCAGTATGTTTGAAGATTGGCATACTGGACGAGATAGTACTCACAAACAGGCCTTGTATAACATCAAACGCCAAGCAAAGGATGTCTAGAGTTATAACACTTTGCTAAACATGGTACATTTCAAAATATTAAGTACAGGGACTAATGCAGGATGACCAATTCATCAATAAGGCATAAGAAGAAACTACTGGTACAGCATTACCTAGCATGCAAAGACAATGGGTTCAATCTCTAGTTTCAAAAAAAAAAAAAAAAAAGAATCCTCCCAGTATACTGAAACAAAGTTCAGATCTCTAAAGAAAATAAAACAGAAGTAAAGGAAGAAAGGAAAAAAATCCAGTTTCCATTATGGAATTAAACACTCCTTTCTAATAGAAAAATGTTAGATGCAGAAAATTAATGAACATAATTCATATTTAAGAACAAAAAATACAAACTAAATTATATTGATACATGAACAATCACCATGGGGAGTACCAGCATTTACACTCTTGTAGGAGGGAATTTGGGGGGCAGGTTGTTGGGGGAAAGGCTGGAGGGGTGGGAGGAAGGAAGAGGGGGATCTGTGATTGGTATGTAAAATGAATAAAAAAATTCTTAATAAAAAAATCACAAAAAATGTTACTAGACGAATAATGTTGCAGGATAAGTCTCAATACAAAAAAAATCCTATGCTTTAAATATATATTAATAATTAGCAACTATAAATTGAAATGAACCAAGACTGTTTATAACATTAAATCACATGAGATGTGTAAGGATAAATGTAATTGTAAGACTTATAAAGGGAAGGTTCTAAAACATCCATCTAAAACATTAAAAGAGTATGTTCACAAGCATGAATGACTGTGCAGGATTCAAAGACTCGATATTGGTCATACAACAAACAGATCCTCCTTGCATTCAATGCAATCCTAGTCAAAATTCCTAGTCAAAATTCCTGTAGGCATTTCCACATAAATGGAGCAAATGATACTAAATGTCAATTGGTAAGAATATCTTTTCATGGTTTGAGAGAAAAGAAATTAGGGTAAAAAAGCAGCAAATTTGATCTCACAAGACCCTATTCAAAACTTAAGTGCATCAAGATTATATCACTTTGATATAAGACAAGGTATGTAAAATCAGGGTCCAATGAAATTTCAGAAATATATACATTCACATAAGAGGGTCAGTTGCTTTTTGATCATGGTCTCTTCCAGGATACTGGAAGGTGTTCCCAACAGCTGATGGTAGATTTATCATCTATCTGGGCAAATTATGAGGCAGGTGCACAAAAGAATCTCACACTATACACCACCAGCTTCAAGGTGCAAAGATTTAATGATACAATTGGCAAAAGTTTTTAAAAATCTAAGTTACAAGTTAAAGTTCTCAAAGATAGAACTCGAAGCACAGAAATCAGAAAATAGCAAAGAACACCAAAATAAAGCATATATTCTTTGAAATATTATATCAAAAATGAAAAAGTAAGATGCAGACTGAGTGATTATATATCCAAATACCTACTGGATGAAAGAATGGATCCAGGATAGGGATACAGAAAAAAATCTGTAAGCTTTAAGAAT
>CABHPQ010168866.1:0-18732 GCA_902168405.1 Peromyscus aztecus
TCCTCCCCTCTCCAGGATCCCTCTGGGTGGTGGCAGGGAAGCTGTCCCACCAACCCTTCCTCGCTTCAACTTTTCCTCCCTCCACCCTCTACCCCACCCCTAACTTTTTCTTCCAGTCTGGCTTCTTGCCTCTGGAGCCAAAGTTGGATTGTGGATTTGGGGTGCAAGGAAGGGAGAGGACCCCCGCCCCCACTTCTCATCCCTCTGAGAGGTCAGTGCTGGCGGCTTCTGGCCTCCAGGGACAGAGTCTCCAGTCGCTGGGGCTCAGGGCTAGCAAGTGTGAGGCAAGTCCAAGCCGGGTGCTGCATGCAGGCTGGCTTTGGGGCTGTGAGCCATGAGGGTGTAGCTTTGGTCGCCAAGGTGCAAAAGGCACCCCCGGAAATGAGTGAAGCTTTGAATGTATTTTCTAAAAGGATTCACTGTTTATAGAAATCTAATCATCCCTTCTCCTTTTTTCAAAGGTGTGTAGGGGGGGGCACCCCATAGAAATTTAAACAGCTTTGGATTTTCTTTGCCAGAGAGAACATTGGAAACTTTTCCTCTAGATTGCCACCATAGGAGCTGTCCCGTGGAATTCTTTCTTGCAGGGACCCTCACCCTAATGATCTGAACAGGTTAATAGATCCCTGCTTCAGATCTTCAGACAGTTTTTTTTTTCTTTCCTTTTGGGTTGCTTAATTGCTTTCTTAATAGTATGCTGGGGTTTTGTTTCTCGGAATTGTAAGAGGAAAGTTCATTTTTCTCCTTCCAGACCCACCCACTGAAAAATCAGCTTTCCACTCGATTGCTAGTTTTGATTTGACATTTGATTGATCACCTGTCATCTCCCTGCCTTTGATCTATTCATTCTGATATATATCAATAAATCACTCACCATGGTAACTCGGAGTGCCAGTGACGCAAGCTTTGCCCTCTATATTCAGAGAGAGACATGCACAATCATTATCTTGTTGGCTTTTAATGTGGGCGTTTTTTATTTCTTTGTGTCCTTTAGTTGATCAGGGCTTTAGCAAAAAGCTTAAGTTTTATCTGCCCCCCCCCTTCTTGCTGACTTTCCTCTCCTACTTTGCTCGGCATGGGTAAGACTGATCAAGCGACCCACCAATACATTTTATTCTGTTCCAACTTGAGTCAAACATGGGGAGAAGTTCCCAGGACACTTGAGTAAACTTTGCAAAGTCACCATGAGAAGAGGTCTGAACTGAGTTAGGAATCTGGGGAAAATGGATATGTGTGTGTCTGAACATGCTGGCTACCAAGTTCATAATCCTTCATCACTGCCTGCTTCCAGCCCAAAGAACAATACATATGCTTTAGAATGTCCACTGTTTCCTTCCCTCTTGATTGCAGAATCGCTTCCGTAGCCATGTGTAGGTTGCTTTGAGTTGCTATAAAGCTTCCATTCATGCATTTTCAATTGTTTTTATAAGAGCAAAATAATGAAAATAGCCTTAGCAACATATACATTTGCAACTTGTCTAGGCAGGGGGTGTTCTTTTCTCAACTCTGGCTACCTCTTTTGAAAACAATAGCTCTCATATTTAATTTAATTTTATTTTTTAACTTACATTGCTTTGCTCTCTGGTCATGTGAGGGTGTGTGACGGCCTTTGAGACTTCGGAGGAGTCAGCCTGCTGCATCTAATGCTGGAAACATAAGTTCAAGTGTAGCTGGATTATCAGAGATAACATCCTTATTGTTTGTTGTCCTGAAAGAGAGCCCTGGGCTATCGTCCAGCCAGAACGACACTGCCCTGAAAACTACTGTGTTTTTTTTTTTTTTTCCTCCCTTCCTTGTAGTTCCGGTAAAGGCCATCAACAACTAGGCAGTAATTTAAATTACCAGAATGACTGGACATGTCTCCTTTCACAAGCTCATTACAAAAAGTGCCTTGCTCAGAATTGCTCTCCTTTAATTATAATTACCCACTGATCAATGACGATCCAGGTGTGCAGAAGATGACGCTGCTGTATCACATTATTTAAATTAGATCTTTGCACTATGCTGGGGTCTATTGGTGCCAGCTACTCTTTTTATTGTTGTTGTAGTAGCAGTAGTAGTAGTAGTAGTAGAGTGTGTGTGTGTGTGTGTGTGTGTGTGTGTGTGTGTGTGTGTGTGTGTAGTAGAAACTTGTGACTGTACTTTCAGTTTTCTGGCCGATTGAATTCTCAGTGTCTTTGCAAGTCTGTCCCCATGATTCTCATTATGTTCCCTGGAAGAAGCAGAAATCCTTTTTGAGCTGAGAGTGGGTAATTCATTTCGTACACAGTGAGTTCCCCTGTTTCACAGTATTTTTTTTCATATATTAATAAGGTGGGTTGTTTTGCCTGCAATGTTTCTGCTCATCTGAGCTCACCAATGCCCCACTCTGTTTTAGGATGAGCGAAACAAAGTTAGCTGAGGTCCTTCAGCCAGTTACCATGCAGGGAAGGGGTAAAGCGCCTCTCAGGCTCTGGCTATGCTAACTTTTATCACTGCTTAAAATTAAATACAATGCACAACTGTAAGTGATTACTCTTGTGGACTGATGTTGAAAGCTTGATTCCGCGTTTGATTAATGAATAATAGAAGATAGAAAAAGCCTGGGAGTGAATCAGGGCCGAAGCTCTCCTGGAACTCTTTCTCCAAATAACTCTTCCAGGCTGTTAAATGTCTTTCTATGATTCAGTTTAGGGTGATATTTCAAGAAATCGGTGGCTGAACTTCCTACTAAAGCAGGTATCTAGATAGAGCCTACAAGGTGGTATGCTAAGCGATGGAGAATGTTCATCTTTATTTCTTAGATTCCTCCCACTTCAGCGTGTGTAGTGGGGGATATATGAGGAAGGTGATTCTCTTTAAGTAAACGGCTAAGAGAGAAGATTTCTCTCAGAAATATTATTGGTCCTCACTTTCTGAAGCTTTGCTCTTCCACGGTGCTGGGACCTGAGGCCAGGAGAAAGTTTGCAAAGCAGCTTTAGCACCCAGTATCATGTATGTGTGTGGGTGTGCTTGGCTCACCCCTCCTAATGATACGTCTAGTTCACCATTAAAATGCATCTGCTTTTACCTGAATCTTCAGGAATCTGCCTTGGCATCTTTCCCCCTTGTTCATTTTTAGGGAAGATAAAAAAGACAAAACGATGGCAGAAAAGCTGCACAAAAAGAAACTGTCTTGATATGTTTGCACTTTATGGGATGCAGAGTGCTTGGGGTTTTGTTTTTTTAAATTGTAGGCTCGTTCTCAAGCATTTCTTTTCTAACAACCTTGCCCGTGTGGTCCTCATGCACGCATAGCAGAGATTTTATTTCAGCACTCCATACTATTATTTTTATAGTAATGCCCGCCAGTTGCAATGAGGTACGGACTCTTGTGTAATTGTGTCTCTGTGAATATATAACATGCCCATAAGTGATATCTCCATGCCTCTGCTCACCCCAAGCCATTCTGTGCTTCTTTCTTACAGGCTAATGGTAGCTTCTGATGATCCAGTTTTGTTTTGGTTTGGTTTTTTTGTTTGTTTTTTGTTTTTTGTTTTTTGTTTTTTGGTGGGGAGTCTGGCATCAGAGAGCAACTCCCTCAATTTGTTTTGTTTATTGAATGTGGAGATGAATAATGCAGATTTTGTTTTCATGGGTGTCCTTGTGTAGCAGTAAACATTAGACTATTAGCAATCATTACTTAAAAGTTGCAATTTGCACCTTAATAGCACAGGTTATTTACATGGGAAACACATTCAGCAGGGGCAGTTCTGAGCACCGGGCTTCAGTGGAGTGGGAATGGCCCAGAGGTCTCTTTTTCTTCTTCTGGATAGTCCCATCTCTGAATTGACCGGTGAAGTCTGAGAAATTCCAACTACCACATAGGAGCAGGAGCCAGTGGCTGTAAGTGAAGTTTGCCTTTCATTTACTGGCAAGCAGGGTGAGACAGGAGAGAAAAGGAACCCGGAATGTTTCTAACCCTGATTTTCTCTGTTTGCTTAAACATCCATCAGAAAAGCAAGTTCACATCTTAAACACTTAAATGTCCCATGCTGTAGATACATCTCCATGCTTCCCAGAACGGTAACGGTATGGTTTTAAGACAAGGACACACACACACACACACACACACACACACACACACACACACACACACACGCCAGCCCACAGGTCTTCAGCAACAGGAACTCTTAGCTATTCTTGTTATTTAAAGCAGATCTCAGAATAGAGAGGCCAGGTGCCTAGAAATGCCTTTGCCCTTGCAGTGTTTGGGGTTGGGATTGATTCTTTATGTGGACCTTTCTCCAGTCCGCTCCTGCTCTCCTCCTAACTCTCAGCTCACCCTTAAAGACCCAGATTGAATAGGACATTTCAAAAGTGCATTTGTTTTAGGCATTTATTGATTTCATTTTTAATCTGCCATATCAGGACATAATATATTAACCCTACCCAGAAGATTGCAAGCGGCAGGACTCCGGGGTAGAAAGGGAAGCAGAGAACACTGGGGAACTTTCCATAGTGAAATCACTGAGCCTTGTTTGGGGTGGGGGGTGGGGGTTTAGATGCTTGAGGCTACGTTTGGGGAGGGTAAAAACGTTTCTCAGAAATACTCTACTGTTCTTCCTCCTCCAATTTGTGTTTCTTGTTGCTCCCAACCAGCTCAGTTCTTCTGGTTGCATTTGGGGAAACTTCACAGCTAGGCATCTTTAGATTTGGCCTTCAGGTATCTTGGCTGTTGTCAATCACTTCCTCCAGCAGTGGAACAGGCCTTTTCTCACCCCTGCTGACTTCTCATTGGGGAGTGGAGTTGGGGGGGACACTTTCCAACTTGATAATGCCAAGTCTGTCTGGATTGGTCTACTTCTCTTGCTAAGGCTTGGGAATGGAGCTCTGCTGAGCAGGTCTTAGAGGGAGACTTGAGCTGGCATTATTTAAGGCCTTGGTGATGAAGCTGCTCTGCCCACTCCTGCAACTGAGCTTAGGAAAGTCAGCCAAGAAAACAACCTGGGCTCTGTTCCTGTTTGCACTGGGTCTGCAATCAGCTGGTGCGAGGTAAATATCCGAAGTGCAGCTTCCTCTCCATGCGTGAGGACCGTCCATGCACTTACCGATAATTTGGGAGGAATCTAGTCATGGAGGTAACACCTGCATCCGTCCCAGTTCCCTGGAGAAACAAGACTCACCTTCCAAATTCTGTATTAAGACCAGGCATACATGGAGTGTCATTTGCACTGGATGCAAAGTCAGTTGGAAATACATTAAACTAGCAGAGAGTGTCTTGCTTCACTTCCCCAAAGCCGAGCTTTTTCATTACGTATTTAATTACAATCAAACTGAATGACTTTTAGGGAAAAAATATCACAGTGGTATTAAAAGATGCTTGGCACACAAATAAATGTATTGCTTCTCAGGTTGAGAACACGGCTGTATCTTTATTTCTTTGAGTGGGATTTATTTTAAATTCTGAATGTTGAGATGAAAATGGGATTCGTTTTATTCTGCTGTCTTTAATCAGAGTTCAAATTCCACCTTAGCCTCTGCTAACACCGGGAGAGGATTGTGTAGTTATTTTTTCAGTAATTTGTAACAACTAGAAAAAAACCCCTCTATTTTACATTTCATACATTCTGTTTAAAGTTAGAGGTTTTGGGGCGACCTTTGGCAAGCCCTGAAGGGCCTTAGTCATTCTACCCACATTTAAAAAATCACTCCCCCCCCCCCCTTTAGGAGTTCTGGCTCGATGATCAGGATATTGCATTAAGAGAAAAAACCAAAGCACTGTATACTGACAAGATTACTTCATAGAGCATTGTGATTTCTAGACTTAGAATTTTATCTTTCCACCCCCCACCCCCCACCTTTGACTTTTTAATCTTGGAGAGTTTCTTGGGTGCAGGTGCGGGCATAGCATTGAAATGGATCTCAGAGTTCAGGACCAAGCCATTAGGAAATGTTGATGAAAAGGAGAGACTTGAGAGCCCGACAGCCCACTGCTGGGCTCTGTGAGCAAATCAGACACACAGCACCCTTGTGCACACACAGGGCTTGCCTCGAAGTTGAACATTCATCAGGGTCACCTTTAGCATGCGGCTCTGTCCCCACCTGTCCCCACTGCTTGTTTGTCTGAAGGACCCTTACCAGACACAGGAGAGAGAGTGCTGAGCTGCAGGTGGGAACCACGGATACATTTGTTTCCAAAGCAAACTCCGTGGCTGAGAGGACGAAATACTGCAGATATCTCTGAAAATCATTAACATGGCCGTTTGGAATTTCCAGCTGTTGGTGCTCTCAATCTTCCACGCTCTCTATATGGGGGGGGGGGGGAGTGAGTATCCTGAAATGTTCCTAGGTGCCAAAGTCATTCCTAAAATTATTTGAAATTTTAGAAATCAAAATGCAAGAGGCCTGGCTTACTAAGCCTATTAGTGATATATATCATTTCTGTTTTTCTTTGCTGAGTAACAAGGAAATACACAATGCAGAAGTTTTAGTACTAATGAGCTCAGAGAAATTACACAGGGGAAAAAAAAATTACCTGGATCAGATTTGAAAGCATTTGCTTTGAATTCTGCTTGTGAATAAGAGTTATCCTTTCACCTGTCTCATTTAAAAAAACAAAACAGAGCAACAACAACAACAAAAAAAAACCCAACCCCCCCCCCAAAAAAAAACCAAAAAAACAGAAGCAGTGTCCCCATACTGACTCTCCAAAGCAGGAACAGTGTCTAGGACTTTTTACTCCTCTATGGATGTACAAAGACATCAGGATATCCAAGTGCACATCCCCTCTCAGATAACCAAATGTGGACATGCAAACCAAACACAGCCACGGAGAAGCTGTAAAAGCTAGCCTGCTCCAGGTTCATGGTGGAAAACTTCAGTGGACTGTAAGGGGACATCATGGCAGGGTACCGATGCCTCTCCTTGCAGATGACAAGCCCTGAAGCGGGAAGGCTTTTTAAGCAGGTTTCTACCTCTCCTATATCTATCTGCAAAGACTGATTTAAATGAGAGGCCACAGTGTCCATTTCAGCTACAGGGAAGGCCCTGTGTCTCCATGAAGCTACCAGACACAAGGGTGGGCTTAGAAACCAGAAACACACACACACAAATGAAAGGAAAACACCCTGCAATTTCCGTTAGTACAAAAATGAAGACCAGCGAGCTAAATAGTAAAGTGCTTTCAGAATAGAGTAAATCCCCCAAACCACCCAAAGTCTCCTTACAGCCACATTGAAGCCATTTCTGTGGAGATTATACAGTTTCACTATTAAGGTGAGAGAAAGCAGTTATTGTTTCTAGGGAAAATAGTTAGGGAAGGCAGGAGGAGATTCAAGAAGGAAAGAGAGGAGACTTGGCAGCTGCCGATCTGTTTCTAGTGAATTTCCAAGAAGCTTCCCCCAGTGCTGCACTGTATCATGAAAGACTCCACGAAATCTAGTGACATGGGAGACACACAAATGAGGCAGAGGGTCAAGGTTGTCCACAGGGAATAAACGACTTCGGTAAGCGAGAGCTACAGCAGATAAATATTTCTGTATAAACTGCGTGCGGCTTACTTTAAATCACTTCAATTTATCAGATCCTTGGAATTTTCTGTGTATTTAGGAGTCTTCCCGCTTCCCCTCCAGGGAGATATGAATAGCTGTTGGGCTAAGACAATGCCGTAGAGAAGAGTTAAATCTCTTCTGCTCGCATTGCCTCTTGGTAGAGGAGAAATGGCAGAATAAAGGCTCTCCGTGTGTTTTACATCGGCGTTGCCTCTGGCTATTTTCCTTTATTAGAAAGTTGGGTACGTCGTCTTGCGCATCCTCTCATGTTCCTCTTGAGATTTGATTTTCAAATCTGGATGGAGTGGTGGAGAAGGAGGAGGTGACTGGGTTCTGGAAGTTGCTTTTTGCTGTGTCGATCCATGCTCAGATCTCCAGGTCTGTTTCTTGTGGGTGGGGTTAACTTCAGCTCTCATTTCTGCCTCTACTTGCTAATCTATAAAATGGGACAATCATATATTTGCTTATGTCCCAAATTTGTTGAGAGTATTATATAAACACGGACTGAGAAAATTCTCAGAAACTACTGGACACAAATGGATTTGAAGAAATATAGTCTCGTCATTCTACATAGCCAGGCCAGGTCACATTATGCCGAAGGAAGATGAGAAGACATTTCCTGATTATCAGAGGCTCAAGGATCTTAGGGCTCAAAAGAAATTAGACGTGGGTATTTCTAGAGGATTTTATTTTTAGTTATATGCGTATGTCTGTAAGGGAGAGTATAGGTGCGCACACAAGGGAATGCTGGTGCCAGAGGAGGCCAGAAGAGGGTGTCACATTTCCTGGAGCTGGAGTTAGAGGCAGTTGTAAGTTACCCAGTGTGGGTGCTGGGAATGGAAGTTCGGGCCCTCTGCAAGAGCGGTGTGTTCTGGTAAATGGGGAACCTTGTCTCCAGCCCTGAGACATGGGTGCTTTTTGGCTCTTAAAAACGGAAGTTTGGGGGCTAAAGAGATAGCTCGGGGATTAAGAGCACTCACTGCCTTTGGCAAGCACCAGAGCTGGCTTCCAGGTTGCTCACAGCTGCCTGGAACCCCACTCCTGGAGGATCTGATACCTCTGCCTCCTGAGGGCATCTGCACTCATATGCACACACCCCTACACAGACACATAATAAATAATTTAAAAGAAAAAACAGAACTTCAGTAGCTGGGTAGATCTTAGCCTGAGGCACACTCACTCAAGCTGGTCTACTTAGAACTCAGCACCAGTTCAAAAAGAAAAATTATTTCAGGAGGAATAATATTTATTATGGGCTCAACTGTGACTACGGAAGTGATGTCATCTGCCACCTTGTGAGTGAGTACGGTACCCCAGGTGCTGTACCGAGTGCTTCATATATCACCTTCCATTTCCTTAGACAGGAGCTGACTTTTGAATTCCTACTATGTGCCAGACCTTGTTCTAGCAGCAGGGACCTAGGGGGTGAGTTAGATCTTTCCCATCCCTGGAGATTCCTGCTCTGGTTCAGGGGGATTGGAGAACATACAAATACATTTCCAAAGGAGAAACTCATTTTTCATGAAAATGAAAAAGTCATTTCCATGCAGAAAAGTGTCCTGCAATGCTATCTGTGTCGTGAAAGTGAAGTTATGCAAGTAGGAATTGGAATGGCGTGCCTGTGGCAGGAGCCTGTGGCAGGAGCCTGTGGCAGGAGCCTGTGGCAGGCCAAGGGATGGATTTCTTGCCGAGGAAGGGAGGGGGTGTGAGCAACGTCTCATTTCATACAAATCCCCACGGACCAGAAGTCGTGACAGTTTCTGTTCCCTGCCTGACTGGCACCTACCCGACCTAGATCAAGCCATGGCTAATCTGGAGTGGAAAGCCAGCTCCCTGTGCCTCTGAGGCCTCTGCAGTTCATCTACTGTGGAAGCTTGACTAGACCGGCCATGGTGACATGTCAAAAATGGATGTTTGGCTCCTCCTCATGCCCCCTACACCTGTGGTGATGGTTACACATGGGGAAGGGGCAGTCAAGAGCATTGCCAGAGAAAGCCTGTCTTTAGTGGTATCTCCAAACGGCATCTCCAGGTCAACCACTGTCACACATGCAGAGGGTCTCAGCGTTCTTTCCAGTGTGCAATCCTGCACACATGCGCTCCTCATGCATTTAGCAAATAATGACGACACACCCAGTGCCTTGTGTTACTCTCAGCACTAACAGTGGCAGAAGGTTAAACACTGGGGACAGAAAACTCCCTGTCCTCACACAGATATTGTTGAGAGTGAAACCAGGGAGGGAATGCACCAATGAATATCCAATATGACGTCAAATAGCTGGGCATGGAGTGGGAATTTACATTCATCCCAGGCAGAAGAAGTGCCATGGGCCTGAGGCCATGGACATGCATCAATGTATGAAGAGCATAATTTGTAGGAGGCCATGGTGTCTACATGGTAAGGATGAGGGAGACTGACAGGAGACAAGGCAGGAGAGTCGGCTGATTCGGTAGCAAGTCACAATTGGCCTTCCCAGTTTAATTGTAGGAGAGATGGGATTCTGTTGGAAGCTTCAAGCGGAAAAGGGAGGTGATGAGTCTGGGCTGTACATATCACAGAGTAGGTGGCATCACCTTCCAGGTATCAATGGCCTCCCAAAGATGGTGAATGGTGCTTAGGGTGGCAAGAGCTACTGGGGAGAAATACACATGCCTGACTTTTATGGCCTTTATGGAGAGAGGCCTTGGGGTGGGGGGTGGGGGGGTCAAGCCATTGCATTGGTGAGGCTGTTGGAAGATAGCTGTTCAGGGCAACCAAAGCTGGTGTCCTGTGCCAGGCCCAGCCAACCGTGCGCTCGAAAGCAAGCTCCGTTACCAGGCTGCTCATCGGCTTCTTCTGTCAAATGAAAACAAAAAATCATTCTCTTCACATATTAGCTGGGACTGTTAAGTGAGATGATACAGGTAATTCTTTTGGTGAAGGTCCAGGGCTTACAGATCTTCTTGGGTAAATGAACCTTCTTCCTTTCCTTCCCCACCTCTCCACCCTCCTCCTCCTTCTCTTCCTTACTCTCTTCTCCACTTCCTTCCTTTCACGTTTTCCGGGTCCCTCTCTTCCTCTTCCTCCTCTTCTTTTACTTCTCCCTCTCCCCCAAACTTTTTTTCTCTTCTCCTTCTTCCTCCTTTTCCTCCCTCCCTTTTTCCTTTTGTAGGAATTCTGGGAGAAATCTAGGCGGCTGAATTAGGCACTAACTAAACACTACTGAAGAACAAAGGGACTGAACGTACAGAAAGCCGTATCCACTTTAGCGATGTGCAACTTGGACCTCTGTCCCAGCTGTAACTTGTTACTGTATCAGTTTGGGAAGTGTTAATGACTAGCAACTGCTTTTCATAATAAACATGGATTTTGTTCGCCATAGCTCCTCCTGCCCATTGTGGAGAAGCCATAGTGGCCCTGGGTGTAAACACTGAATACCTGTATGGTAAGGGTGCTTGCTCATGTGGAGATTTCTAGACCTCCTAGTTAAGCTGGATCAGGGATAGAGTGTGGAAGACAGGTGATTGGTGGGGATGGGGTGGAGAAGCCTTACTCCTGACCCCTGAGGTTCAGCATCTACACACCTGCTCTCTGGGTGCCTTGCTGGCCCAGCCTCAGACACTCCCAGCTCCCTAGGACCTGTCAGCCTTGCCCATCCTCCACCAGGGAGCTGTTACTCATCCCCCCTACCCCCAGGGTCCAGCACTGCAATGTTATGGAGTTGTTAAGCTAGTGGGAGAAGGCTACAGGCTGTTTCCTGGTCTCCCCTTTTTGATTGTCACCTCCAGCTGTGTGAGAGGAGAAGGAAGGTCTCTGAGCCTATCTAAAGGCAAAGAGACCCAGGGCTTGGAGAACATGGAGAGGTGTTTGCTTCCTGCCTTAGACCTTACTTAGCAACTATGATTGCTCTGTATTAGGTACTGTGGAAAGTTCTGGAACTTCAACGCAAACTGGCAAGGGGCCTGGCTTCTTGGAGCTTATGTTTGGTGTGCTGATGGTAAGGGATTAGGTGGGCCACCTACCCTATGATGTAGAACAGTGGAGTTTTCAGTGAAGAAAATGAAGAGAAGGTGAAGAGTTGAACGTGATGAGGGCAGGGTGAGCCATTTTGAATAAGATGTCAGGAAATGACTCTCCACACAGAAGTGCCCCTGACACTAGGGCTAGATTGAAACAGCCATTGGATAAATGAACCTGGATGGGGGAGATGGTGTCAGGCACAGCACTAAGTCCAGGGCCAGGAGCTTTCTGGGAACAAGAGGAAGAGCTAGGAAGCCAGGGTGGGGGGCAGACAGACTACAGAGCTTCAGTGAGGAGCTCAAGTCCCTTCTGAGATGCAGCCCTTGGAGGGTACAGGAGAAGAGAAAAGGGCTAGATCTGAAACCCACAAGTCATTCTACCTGCCTTGCTGTTCACTGAGCACCAGGATGAGCACCAGGCTGAGCACCAGGGAGCCCCCTGCATCATCAATTGGGTCAAAAGCTTTTGGTGACGTGGACCAGATGAGCAGTGAAGGAGACGGAGATTGATCCAACAGAAGAAAGCAGGACCACAGGTGGGGAGGGGCAAGTCAAAGAGGAGTCTATACCATACGCTGTTTGCGCCAAATAGGTTGTTTTTATTTTATTAATGTGTTCTTTGAGTCTCTTTTGTTTCTCTCCTCTGTTTACTTATGAGGGTAGGTACTGAAAATGGCCATCTTGTAGTTCCTAAAGTCAGCAAGACTATAGGAGCGAAGACGAAATGTTTGGAACATTTCTTCTAGAATTGACTGTGCAGGGAAAGGCACCACCCTTCTCCAAGCATGCTTCCCAAGGTCCTGGAAATGCATCCTCCTCTGCCTGCTTCTGCCCTGTCAGATAGTGGCGTGCTGGAGCACAGGCCGATCATGGAGTCAGTCTGGCATGGGCTCCATTTCCCACTATGGCCACATCTCAGCTGTATGACTTCAGGCACCTTTGTTTCCCAGAGTTTAGTTTCCTCATTAGCAACACAGACTGAATAAAATGATCCATCTCATTGGGATTTTATGAGCATTAATTGAGATTAATCAGATCATATGCTTAACACAGCACCCGGTACATGGTGGTCAATAAATTTGAGTCATAACATTAACAAGGTAATGATCTGACCCATGTCTTGAGTTCTTTATTGGCAGAACAAGGGTAGTAAAGCCACCCTCTTGGGATTGTTGGGAGAAGTAAAGTAGTAATATTAACAAGGCACTTGGAACAGTACCTTGCACAAAGTAAGCACTCAATAAATGTTAAAGAATTCAAACCACCACAGTGATTCTGAACTTGTAATGGGTAGACATTATGTCCTGTTGCTTTTGTGTGCATAGGACACAACACACAGTTGGTCCCCAATATCCCTTGTTTGAAAAGTGAATGCCCGTGACTTTGTTATTAGAAGTGAAAGCTGGGAAATAAAGGTGTGAAGGAAAAAGGTTATAGACTGCTAGCTCAAACAGTTGTCATACCATTGGAAGTTTCCCAATAACTGGATTCTTCCCACAAGTTGGTCAGGGTCAGATAAATCCACAGCTATCGGTGTGATGTTAGTTTTAAATGTCACCTTGCTACAACTGAAAATCACCTGCTAAGGCAGCCTCAATTGAGGAATTGTTTAGATCAGGTTAGTGTGTGGGCTTGTCTGTGAGAGATTGTCTTCACTGTTGATATAGGAAGACCCAGCCCATTGTGGGTGGCACCATCCCCTAGGCAGGGGTCCTAAACTATATATGACAGGGAAAAGCTAGATGAAAACAAGCAAGCAGGCAGCATTTGTTTATCTCTGCTTTTTACTGAGGACATGGTTTGACTAGCCATCTCAAGCTCTTGCTGCTATAACTCCCCTGCAGTAGTAGACTCTTTGGCCTAGAATTAGAAGTCAAATAAGCCCCTCTCCCTTCAAACTGCTTTTATCAGAGCAACAGAAGAAAAACTAGAATAATGAGGAAGGAAGCAAACCCATTATTGACTATGATTTAACCCACTGTAGTCCTGCCTTGGGGTGGCACACCTTTGGTGATGGTTTTAAGGTCACTAAGTAACACAGTGATGACAGCGTCCCCCTCTCAATGACACCTCAACTTCCCATTACATCTAGAAGAAAGACCCACTTTGATATTCTCCCGTCTTTAGTGCCTCTCCCCTCCATGTTTATCAGAAAGAGTAGACCTCAGATTTAGCAAGAAACAGCTCACAATGGAAAATACGACATTATCATCTGAGGTTTTCAATATCCAGTGGCCACCAATTGATGACAAATGCTACCAATTTGCATTGACTGTGGCTGGCAAATGACACAACTATCTTGTTTTGAAGTGGAATTATTTAAGTTAAAAAGGGTATCATTTCAAGGAAGCATGAAAAGAAATCTACATTAGTAGATTGATATGTGAGAAGACCATCAGCGTCAGGATGTGGACAGAGCAAGGAGCTCAATGGAACCAGCTGTGAGGAAAGATTGCCAAGTCACAACCAGGTCCAGAAGCTGCCAGAGGGAGGCCTTCATTAAAACTTCAAAACACTTTGGAAACCGGAAGGAACCTCCTCCCCTCCCAGGATATCAGAAGGAAATTTGAGAATGTCTTGGCTCTTACAGGAAGTTTTGAAAATACGGAAGGTCTGGCATCTGGAATAGAGCAAGGTTCTCAACCTTTCTTGGAAGTGGTCTTCACAAAGAGACCTGGTAAAAATACAGATTTTCAGACTCCCAGGAGAGTCTGAGGATTTAGAATCTGGGGATTCTGATGGCAAGGGATGGGAGGAAGCCCCTGGTCTAGAAGTCTACATGGAACACATCCACTACAGCTTTGAATTACAGGATATGGGATATGTATATGTATATATAATACATGACCACTCTAGATATATAATATGTATTATGGAAATATATATATATTGTTATTTCAGGTATATATGAATATATAATATGTAAATGTATGATTGCTATGCTCTATAATAAAAATGTAATATGTAAGTGTATACATGTATAAATGCTATTACCCTCTTTTGCCTCCTGTGTGTGTGTGTGTGTGTGTGTGTGTGTGTGTGTGTTTGTAGTAGTGGTAGTCACCCTCAGCATTGTTGTCTCCCCCTTACCCTCCCTATGCTATAGAAATTATGTTTTCAGAAATGTCAGTGGCCACTGGGTAGTGGCGGCGCATGCCTTTATTCCCAGCACTTGGGAGGCAGAAGCAGGCGGATCTCTGTGAGTTCAAGGCCAGTCTGGTCTATGGAGCGAGTTTTAGGACAGCCAAGGCTACACAAAGAAGTCCTGTCTCAATATGCCCCCGCTCCCCAAAAAATGTCAGTGGCTAGTCTACTTTAACAGGGGAATGAATCCATTTATGTGGTTTGTTTACCTGGCCAGAGGACCTAACATCAGTACCCAGAGTACAACTTAGTTAGCAAGTGCAACTAATTGCTGAGGTATAGCTCAATGGTGGGGGCTGATCCAGCATGGATGAGACCCTGGGGTCCACCCTCAGCACCACACACAGAGAGGTGGGGGGGTAGAGTGAGGGAGGAGAAATGACAAGTCATTCTGTTTGTGTACAGAGAGGGCTTGGACAGCTAGGATCTGCTGGCCATGCAAATACCAAATCAGAAAAGACATCTGCTCATGGCCCCACTTCTTTCATTTTCTGAAATTCTGAGGCAACTTTCTAGTTGCTGTTTATGTATTTCCTCATGCTTTCTTCAATTATCCCTCTTTGAACCAGTGCCATTTCTCCGTCATCCTTCCCAGCAAGTGGACTTCTAAGCCCCTTTTACGTTATAACACATAATATCTAATTATAAGTGATGATGTCTAACAGCCATTAGTGGAAGTGACAGAGATTGTGATGTGATCGTGACGAACATGACACTGGTGTATTTGTCATCGTCACGGGGGCTGTCATTCCCTGATGTCTACACGAAAAGAACTACCTAACTCACTGAGTGCTGACGCCATACAGGTGACTCACATGTAGACCTTTCAGCGCAGCGTTGTAAGAATGGATGCTGTTGGCATGGCAGCCCATGGAGTAGATATGGCAGACAACTGCTGCAGTTATACACGGCTTCCCCAAGACCACTGAGCTTGCAGATAGGCTAGCCCCTTGCTTGTGAGAGCTCAGGTGCTCAGACCCGGCTCAACTGCAAAAACTCGTAAACATTCATGGTCTGATCACATAAATGGAGATCAATGGCATGAACCAAAATTTACTGTTTTCCTTGAGTTAAATGTGAAGTCCTTTTGAGGAAAACTGATGAAATATCACGTTTTCTAAATAGCCAATATTGAGCACAGCTGTAACAATTACGAAGAGTTTTAAAGGGATTTTAAAACCTGCTCTGGATTCTGAATGGAGAGCTCAGTGGCTGAAGTGCTGGTCACACACGCATGAAGGCCTGAGTTCAATCCCTGGCAGCCACTTAAAAAGCCAGGCATAGTAATGGACACTTGTCACCCCAATGTTGGGGAGGTGGAGAGAGCCTGTCCCATCAGCAATCCCCAAGTTCCAGCAAGAGGCCATGTCTCAAAGCATGAAGAGAACAGTACCCCAGAATTACACCTGAAGTTGATCTTTGGCCTCCATACATACATACATACTCACCTGCATCCACACACTTGCACCCCTGTACACATGCACACTCACCTGCATCCACACACTTGCATCCCTGTACACATACATACTCACCTACATCCACATACACTTGCACCCCTATACACATGCATATGCACACATACATACACACACAATAGAAAAGAAAATACCTTCCAGTTTCTACAATGAATTTTGTCAGTATACTGCTGTATAATTAAAACAAAAGTGGAAAACTCCAAGAACCGGTCTGTCTGGGAGTCTCACAGAGGGTTGTAATGCCCCCACCTACAGAGTCCCTAAAGTGTCCCAAAGTGTGGCACTGCTCAGCTGTTCCTCATGAATCTCTGGCAGGCTCTGTGGCTCATCCTGGCCATGAAAAGACACGGACCCCATGCAATGATGCAGCCCTGTTATAAATTTACAAATGATAAGCCACCCTCCACAACCCCAATTCCAAGCTCCTCACAATATTTATGGCCAGTCCAGTGAAAGATTGTCTCTTCTTGTAAGTATTTAATTGGAGGTGCAGTTTAAACAAACACTTGGACTAACGGGGGCGTGGGGGTGGGGTGGGGAGGAATCAATGGCATAACCAGGTCCTAGCTCAGAGGGAGAACACTGCTCACAGCAGAACTACTGGTAGGGTCTCTCTTTGGAAAACTCGGCAATTGGTTTTAGTTATTGTTCAAGAGAAAGGTTTCTGTGGATTTTTTTTTTTTACAATTTATTTAAATTTTTTCTGGGTGGCATTTGAAAACAAACCATTGTAATAGTTTCAGTTTGGCAAGGCATCCAGCCATCGGATTTGGGGGTTATTCTGATGAGAAAGTAGGCACAGCTCATCAGCCTGTCTTCATGTCCCTAACACTAACTCTTTCTACAGTGGTATTGAGTAGCAATCATCCACTGCACAGAGTACAATAGAGAAAGAATTCTCCCCAGGAAGATGAAGCCAGGCAGGGTGACTCACACTTGAAATTCCAGTTTGGAGACTTGGACAGGAAGATTACTAAGCCATAGGAGCCAGGCTGGGCTACATAACAAGCTCCAGGCTAGCCTGAGCAACAGTATGAGACCCTGTCTCAAATAAACAACCAAGCAAACAAATGATACAAAAAATGAGATGAGATAATTTCCCTTGTTCAGTCAATATCGGATACAAAGGAATGGAAATTCTAATGAAACTGAATTCTCTTTGAGCACCAAACTTGAGTACCTGTGACTCCGCCACTAAGTAGAGACACCTGATGCCTAACAAGCCTCCAGCAAGTACAGTCCTTCCCTCTCCCCAGAGCCAGGAACCTTTAAGAATTTGGTATGGATATTTTCCATTATTTATCATTTTATCTATATGTGTATGTAGCCAGCTAGGAGCATTGGTGTGTGTGTGTGTGTGTGTGTGTGTGTGTGTGTGTGTGTGTGTGTGTTTAAAATTTTTAGTGTAAAGAGTTTCATACACAATTTTGCAAATGTTTTAACTCTATCTTTGGGGCTCTATCCAAATGTGTAAGTGACAAGAAGAGAAAGTGAGAGAGAGAGAGAGAGAGAGAGAGAGAGAGAGAGAGAGAGAGAGAGAGGGAATTTATTCCTGTCGGTAGATCTTACTGTGATCTATCATAAGAATGTACATTTTATTAATTTATCAGCTCCTCTGTAAATAGATACTTAGCATGTTTTATGTTTTTCACTTGCACACACAATCTTTTATTGAATATTCTTGGAATTTTTTTTATAATTGTCACATAAGTAATTTATGTAGAGAAAAAGAGCTGTGAGAATTTTTACCCAATTTAGCAAGGGAATCAGTTGAGAAAAATAAATGTTATTGAAACATCTACTCTTTTGTACTTTGCTTGTTTCCTCCTGCCGTCACAGAGATAGGCATAGCTCTCCAGCCAAAATGTCAGCAGGCTCGTTTGCACCCAGTAGGTGCTTGCTGAATTCTACTTGAAGCAAATGAACTTGACCCCAAACATTTGACCATTATCAAAATCCCAGTCAATAAGTAAACTTAAGGTCAACCTGAGCTACATAACATGGCCAGCCTGGGCTACATGACAAGAGCCTGAATAGGAAAAAAAAAAATTCCAGTAAGAAGTGAGTCAGTCAGCAATTGCTCAAATCCCATGTTCATCCAGAAAAATGTTAATAGCCGCCTTGAGGTGGGGCAGGGACACAGAGACAAGCCAAAGAAGAAACTGATACCATAAAAGAAACGGCTTGTTCTCAGGGTTTTTGTGAGCTGGTCTGAAGCCATTGAGCCCATAGCTTCCCCAGCTGCTCCTGAGGTACCAATTCTTCCTGAATGGGTGGAGATGGGAACTCTGGACTGTGTTCATGTTATGAGCACATAATAAAGCGCAGTCTTGTAATTTAACATCTGAAGTGGCCAAACTTCAGGCAAAGTCAGATTAGGGTGTACAAACCAGGCCCAGGATTAGGACAGAAATGGGAGCCACATGTAGTGGTTCATCCCTACAGTCTCAGCTCAAGAGGTAGTGGCAGGACAATCAAGAGTTCAAGGTCATTCTCAGGTGGCTTGGAGGCCAGCCTGGCTCCATGAGACCCTGCAGTAGTATATACACGGAAATACGAAGGCTAGCAACAGGTTCATTGGTTAAAGGTGCTTGCCACCAAACC
>CABHPQ010168866.1:18742-29791 GCA_902168405.1 Peromyscus aztecus
CTGATGAAAACAGGACCACGCTCGCCTGGACATCCCCCATGAACATGAAGCCATGGTCGCAGTGCAGCTCCCTTAGGAGACACACCCCATCTCCAGGCAATGGCAGTGAGAGGAAAATAAAACCACGCTACACACGCTCCTCTGTCGGAGAAGCCAGGCCTAGGTGGGAAATGCGTAAGAGCCAGAGAGTTCCAGAAAGTGACCTCCACACAGATTTCTGTCTCCTTGATGATCTTCCTCCCTACACTATGTGCTGCATTATGTCAGGAGTCTGATCATAGAAGCTAGATACCATTTCACTGGTTGTACCTGGAGCATGAATGAATGAATGAATGAATGAGCACTCATCTCATTTGAAGTCTTTGTTCCCTGATCATGTCCACTGGGTTGAAGGGAGCAGGTTCTTACTGAATGCTGTTGACAGACAGATGATTGTGCACGCTGCACAAATGTTCCCTTATCTCAGGAGCAGGCCAGCCATCCTAAGAACGTGTTTCCCCAGTGGGGTTTTTATTCTACCTCACGAGTCTCACAGGAGCACCCTCACTGCTGTCCCTTTGGTTTAATTATTGATCTTAGGATCAGCGCGTCAGCCCTTCTGTATGCTGTCAGACCTCAGCCAGCTGCGGATGGAAAAATGAAGAAGGGAAGGGGGAAGTCTCCATAACCCAGGTGCAGGAATTTCCCCCAAAGATGTCGGATAGCTTTTTTTTTCTTCAGGAGAGGTGAATGGAAGGTGGAAAAGTTGGCGAATGAGTTTTTCCAACTTGCCAAGCACATAAACCAACAGAATTGTTGCTGCGCCCATAAATGTTTAATCAGGTTTATCATCCTGTGAGTAAGGTTAAACAAATGTGAGTCCTTTGAGGAATTATTTACTGGAAGCAAAGTTACAGCATCAACATCTGTGTTTCCAATCACTTAGATGAGGAATACATCAAATAAATCACAGGCAAGACCCACAAAATAACCTCTATATTATCATCTCCGGAGAAGAACACAACACAGCCTCTCTCTCTCTCTCTCTCTCTCTCTCTCTCTCTCTCTCTCTCTCTCTTCATTTCATTATCAATAAAGGATAAGCCTTCACTTCTTTTTTTGATTACTTTTCCTGGCATTTACTGTAAAAACATCCAGAATAGAAGGAGTTGAGAAATTTCTCTCTGGGAGCCTGTTGTGCGAGCTGACATTCTCATTTGGGAATAGGCTAACGGTTCCAATATATAATGTCCATAGAATGTAGCCTCATAAATTTATTTTTTTTCACAGTGATGTAATGGGGAGAGTGACCTGGAGTTTGTAAGTGTTCCCTGCTCTGTGCATTCCCCGGGGTAGCATAACATTCTAGACAGTGTTTTATGCACTAATTAAAATATAGGGTATTCTTACATTTCCTGTGGGCTGACCAAGAGCAGAACACAGAGATGTTTTCCAACCTCTAACAGTGTGCTAGTGAGTTTTTTGTTTAGTCCTTTCCTCCTTTTCTAAAGACGCTGTTGTGATTCTTCTGCCCTTTGGACCGCAGTCCTAGAGTCCCCATCCCACAAGAGGCGCCTGCGTTTTGGTTTGATGTTAAAGTCAATTGCTGCACTCCAACAAATAAGACAATTATGAATGCTTTGGCTGCAGTTTGAATTTTTTTAGATTTGCATATGTGTGGTGCACACATACGTGCGGGCGTTAGCACTTACATTCGGAGACCAGAGGAAGATATCGCATGTCTTCATCGCATGTCTTCATCTTTTGTCCTTCACCTTAGACTTTAAGGCAGGTTCTCTCCCTGAACGTAGAGCCCTCAGCAGTTTGGCTGAGTCGCCTGGCCATGATCTGCATGTCTCCATTTGTCAATCCTGGTCCACGCCAGGCTTTTACTTGAGTGCTGGGGATTTGCACTCACGTCCTCTTCCCTTCAGAGCAAGCACACTTACCCACAGAGCCGTCTCTTCAGGCCTGCAATTTAAATTTCATGCACGTACTTTAAGCCTGTAGTGGAGAAAATGAATTGAGAAAAATTGTTGGGGTGTCTTTGCCTCCCCAAGATAAAACAGTAGCAAGGGAAATTACAACTTTTTCTTTATTAAAAGGAAAAACAAGTTTTAGTGAAAACGAGGGGAAGGATGGTCTGCAGGTTCCTCAGTCAGGAAGACAACAGCTGAGGCACATCATGGACTCAGAAAACCAATTTGCGGATGGAGATGTTTTAGTTTTCTGTGAGGGAGAAACACATGGGAGAAATAAAAGGCCCTCGACTCCCAGAAGCACAAATGCAAGATGGCGGTTTGAGAGCTTGAGTTTGAAACTTGCCGAGTAAAAAGCAGGTCCTGAATGTAAATCTTCCAGGGTGCGGACCCCATTCAAAGCAGAAAGGAAATGAGACATGGAAGTTGCAAGTGGGAAAGAAGAATGGATGCAGCCATGGATTCCTGGGAGATGAGGTCCCCTAAGACAGCAGGTTTAATTCTAGAGTCATTCTTTTACTCTGCCAACAGAGGGTCTGTGCTTCCTGTTGTTTGCAGACCCTGTGCTATGTGCCAAGATAACAAGGGATAAAAATTCCCAAACCTCGCTTTCAGAGTGTGGCATTGGAGCACATAGAAAAAAAGCCAGGCTCCCTGCAAGGGCTCGTACAATAACAGGTAGACAGGTGGATGGATGATGGATGCATGGATGGATGATGAATGGGTGGATGGATGATGGACTGATGGGTTATGATAGATAGATAGATGATAGATGGGTGGATGGGTGGATGAATGGATGATGGATAGGTCGATGAAGATTCATGACTCCCAAGGAATCTGGATTTATTTGTATGGTTTTTTTTCTGGGTCTAATTATTGATTTCCACCCAACTCTTACCATGGACGCCTGCTCCCATTTCCATTGGCTTTGGATCCCTGGTTTCTCTCTCAAGGAACCTTCTCTGAGGTTCTGTTCTGTCCTTGACACTGGACCCTGGAGAACTCCGGTGAGCAGCTGAGTGCTGGAAAGGTCCCTGGTTTGCCCATGGCTGCTATCCAGGCCATTCTCAGAGCTCACTGCACTCTTAATGGCATCAAGGTGCCTTTTCTGTGCCTTCCTTGCCTGAAGCCAATCAGTCCCAAGTGTTCTCTGCAAGGACTCCCTCGGCCAGGCCTATCCTAGATGCTCTCTGTGACTCTGACTTCATTCAGCCTTCCTCTCAGCTGAGGAGATGATCACTCTATCCTTATTCTCCATCGAAAGAAATCTTGGGCACAGAGCTGCTCGGTCGTGTTTTCACGTGGTGAGTATAAGGTAGAGCCAGAACTGAAATCTATGTACGTTTGGCTCCAAAGCCACACTTAGTGCATTACTTCAGCATCTCCAGAAGCCACACTTTTCATTTTGATGAATCTGGCTGCAGCCAGTGATCTACTGCCTATTATCACAGGCTTAATTGAGCGCCAGCTTCAGCAAGTGAGGACCGAGAGGCCCAGGGATGGAGGCCCAGGGATGAGCTGGCACAGGTGTTTCTTCTGGAGGCCCAGGGATGAGCTGGCGCAGGTGTTTCTTCTGGAGGCTGTTTTCTGTGTCGAAGTCTCCACACTTCATCCACTTGGTCGAGCAGTATCCCTCCTAGGACCTCAGCGAATGTTCTGGAGCTTCCACTGGCCAATGTGAAGCAGTTGCCACTCGGCTAGGTTAGCCTTTTGTATGCCTGCATCCAGGAGTATAAGGGGCAAGAGTGGTGGATGCTCATCTACAAAAATAAAATCAAGGTTTTTTTATTAAAAAACGGTGAGAAGGGACGTTAGACCAGTCAAGGTCAAAGAGAGCATTGTATCACCTGACCTTGGGGTTTTTCTCCAGGAGCTTTAAACCTGGAAAACTGAGGTTCAAGTCCAGGTTATGATCTACTTTCTGTCTTAACCTTAGACAGGTGACTTTGTCTTTGAAACACTAATTTCTGTTGTTAAAGATGTTTGAAAAATGGTGTGTGTGTGTGTGTGTGTGTGAGAGAGAGAGAGAGAGAGAGAGAGAGAGAGAGTCAAACATGTGGGTGTCCTCAGAGGCCAGAAGGAGGTGGATCTGCCAGAACAGCAGTTAAGGTGGTTGGGAATAACCTCAGTTTGGCTGCTAGGAACCGAACTTGCGTCTTCTTGAAGAGCTGCAAGCTCTCTCAACTGCTGAGCCGTCTCTCCCGCCCAGTGCTGATTTCTTACCTTGAAACTATTCCTACTATGGCATGAGCTCAGCATAAGGTTAATGCCTATCGTGTCTCTCCTGTCTGCAGCGCAGCTTGGTGCAGAATAAACGCTCAGTGGACGCTAACATGGGCTGTTAGCGGTGAGGTTTGTGTGGGAGCATAATAAAGAAGCTTATATAAAGAATTAGTGGTGTTGGAGCCTTGTGGTGCAGGCCCATAAGCCCAGCTTCTCAGGAGGCCGAGGCAGGAGGGTTTCAAAAGCGAAGCCTGGGAAAAAGTTAGTGAAATCCTGTCTCAAAAAGAAAAAGAGGAGGATTGGAAGCAGCCCAGTGACAGAATGCGTGCCTAGAGTGCACGAAGCTCCAGGTTCAAGCTCTAGTCCCACACACAAATACATTTTTTACTTCAGTGGAATTGGGGTGAAATGTGTGTGCCAAAATAAGCCACCATGGTCAAAGAACCACATTTTAGGGTCAGCTGGTCATTGCTTCTTCTTTTTCAGGGTCAAAAGCTCTTTCCCAATTTCCTTTCAGATTTTGATTTATTTATTAACTAAGCAAATTGAGAATTGACAAGCCTGAAATGCTAAAGATGTGCCTGGGTTAAAAGCGTTTCATATGTCAGGAGTGAAGACTGTGGCAAGACTGACAGGGAGAAAAATGACTGTCAGTCAGCTGATGGGGTGGTGCCCCTTCCTGCTTCCTGGGGTGAGGAAAGTGATGGGGAGAGCTGGGTGGGGTGCAGGCCTTTTCTCTTGTTCAGTTTGGGGTTGTGTAGGGAATCATTGGTTAGATGGCCATTTGCTTTCCTGTGGAAAGACTGGCACAGGGAAATGGATTGTGCAGCCAAGTGTGCAGGTGCCTTTGAGTGCTGCTGATTCTCCTGCCTGGGGGCATTTAGAGGCCGCTGGTGAAGGCAAGGGGTTGACCACGTGTGCATGGAACACTGTGCCTACAACATGCATGCATTCGAGCTCAGGCACCTGCCTGCTGTTGATTTAGTCCTACACATACATAGTGTTCTATGGCAGCCATTGCTGGCAGTAGCTACCGGAAATGGTAATTATGCTGGACAGGAACCACCTTTAATTTAATGCTGCAGAGGTGAGTAATGGAGCTGTAAGTGCAGAGTGGTGTATAACCTCTGTGTGGGGACATTTGTCAAGAGCAGCTGGGATTGCTTACAAGGGCAGTGTCTCTTGAGCCCATCTTTGTCACCCAGGTGGTCTTAGAAAGTCATCAGTTGACCCTTGGGGGGTGCGGTGAAGGCTCAAGGCTGCCTTCCTGTTCTGTCTTCCACTCTGTCACTGTGAGGGAACCATGCTGACCTTTCTCCATGACCTCAGCAGAGCCCTGCTCTCCAGCTTCTTACAGGTCACCTCTACAGACACTCAAACTTACCTCGTGGGCTGGCAAGCCTGGGATTTTTCATCTACTGCCAAGGCTTGGCCTCTCAGCACAAGCCCCCAAAGCGAGTTAGTCTCTGCATTGTCCTTTGTGGATTGAACTGGGCACAAATTCCTGTTTGTTAGGTGTCATGACAATCATGTGTGTGGCTACTATTGCACCTCAATGTGTGTGTGTGTGTGTGTGTGTGTGTGTGTGTGTGTGTGTGTGTGTGGTGAACTTAGCCTCATTTAAAAATAAATGCATGAGAACCAGTGAAAAGGCTCCGCAGGTAAATGCGCTTGCTTCCAAGCCTGACCACCTAAGTTTGATCCCCAAGAAAGGGAGAACCGGCTTCCCAAAGTCCTTCTCTCCACATGTGCACTGTGGCATGTACACATGGTAATATAAATAAATGATAACACAGACATGCAAAAAGCTTTATAAAATAAATATATGAGGGAACCAACAGCTTCACAGAGTTTCTGTTGGGCAAAGGGGGCTCTTTAAGCTAATATCAGATAGAATTAGGCCACTAGGACAGGGCAGCAACTTCTACTGAATCTTAGTGGTTGGCAGAGAAGTCCCCAGCTCCAGGGAGGGTACATTGGTACAAGATAACTGCAAAATGAGTTCGTAGAGTGCAGAAGGATCTTAAGAAAACCCCTTACCTAACACCCCACCCCATCCTTCTTAGCAGAGAGAGATAGCCTACAACTGTTTTTCCCCAAGCTTGGGCCATAGTCTACTGGGCTCAGTGCCCCTTGGAGCTTATCAGACATGACTTCAGACCATCCAGATCTATTGAACCTGAATCTGCAGTTTAACACGTCACTCAGGTGTCCAGGGAACACTGAGATTTGTGGAGAGCCAGCCTCTGTGTCTGTGGCCTGCACCCTGTGTCATTTTGTCCTCCCTCCACGCTTGGCCACCATGTTCTCAAGTCATCAGTCTCGTATAAGTCAGGTCTTGGCTCCTTGGACTGCATGTTAAATCCACAGCTCTCCCCAACACAGATGTGAGGATGCCATGGGCTTCGAGGTCCTGTTTTTCCCAGGTGGATTCGCATCTACCCTCAGCTCCATGCAGTAAGCTCCGTGAGGGCCGGGGCTACGTCTGGCTTCTTACTCAACTTCCCAAGGTCCAGGCATAGTGTCCCACACAAGGCAGAAGCTTGGTACACAGTTGTCCAGGAAACAGATGCATGTCAGCAGACTGTAGTCTACTTGGCTTCCCACTTTGGGAATGTTCAGACATTTTCTGTTTCTTCAACTCCAGGTCCCAAAGAAAATCAACACAGCTTCTGCTTAGGAAGAATATCCCACCCAATGAAGTTCATGTCATTCCATCCTTGCAGTGTTTTATGGATTTTATGAATGAATACACTGAGGTTCATAGCAACACTTTCAGGCCAAAAACAAGGAACAGGGAAAGGCTGAAGAGGACATGCCACTCTGAACTGCTACTTCCAGGACAAGGAGGGTCATGACCTTGGGCTCTGCCTTAGATTGGCCATGAACTTGGCCTTCCAATGGCACCATGAGCTCTGTTCCCCCGTGAGCACAACTCTACTAAACACACTTACCAGGCACTGAGCACTCTTTGAGATGTTGGGACACCAGCAAGTAAGATTCAGCACATGCTCTTGTGGGGCAGAAGTGGAGTCAAAGTGTTATACGGTGACAGTGCCCCAGGGTAAAAGTATGCAAAGGGAATATTGGCAATAAGAAAGGGACAGGGATGAACAAGGGGGCAATAATAATAGTGTAAGGCTTGGCCTCTTCCTCTGTGTGTATACCACTTAGCTCAAGGACTGGATCCTGTAGATCCTCAAGGAGCTGCTTCCATTGACAGGTGGAGTCTGTCATTCAGAAAGCAGTCAGGAGCCAGGATGATGGTCTGCAAATTTCACTCAAATAGGGAGAGTGGTCCACCGACGGATGGGAATCCCTCACCCTACTCTCGTAGTATGCACTCTCTCTAGCCACAGGTCTGTGGTTGGAATCATTACACACATATGTATGCATGCACACAGTAGCATACAGACACACTCATGTACACACATCCATATGCACACATATGCCCCTGCACATACATGCTCAACTTCTTCCTTGAGCAAGCTTTGAATCAAGTTTTCTGAGAATGGCTGGGATGATGGCTCAAGGGCAAATGGTGAGAATTGCTCTTCAAAAGGACCTGAACTCAGTCTCCAACATCCACATACGACAGCTCATAACTGCCTGGAACTTTAGCTCTCTGGGAGAATCCAGTGCCTCTGGCCACCACAGGCACCTTCACTTGTGTGCACATACCCACATGCCAATGCATAGCATAGATATAATTACAAATTACAATATACAAAATAATTAATATTTATTAATTAATTATATTAAAAAATAAAATTTTCTGATGTATTTCTGAGAAGTGGAGCTCAGTTTGCTTGCTTTTGCCTGCTTGCCTATCTATTTATTTATTAGTTAATTCACTGATTAGTTTTCAGTCAGGGTATTGGTGTATAGTTTAACCTTGTCTAGGACTTACTATACAGCCCAAGATGACTTTGAAATAGGTTCCTGCCTCAGCCTCCCAGGTACTGGGATTCTAGGCATACCCCACTATACCCGATTTCTGTATATTTTCAACAATAACCTCAAAGTTGAGTCTGGTGAGTCTAAAAGCAGAGATGCCCTAGTCTAGGCATCGCAGTAGTAACATTGTTTCTCATTTGTTGTATGCTTCCTGTGCCAAGTCAGTCAGCCCCACCCCACCCCACCCCCTACCCCCGCCACTCAGGGCAAAGATGGGAGCAATGCAAACCATAGTTGTTCATTCCCTGTCTACACCAAGTGCTGGTAAACACTCCATGCAGTGCACTATTCCATCTTCAAAGTCTCACTAGGAGGCGAGCCTTATTTCCTATTGGGGATTTTCTTCTGGAAATGTCAACGAAGGTTCACATAAATATCTGCTGTGTCAATCATGCCCAGGGCCAAATTCACTTCTGTGACTCTATTTATATGATCCATAGGCAAGAATGGTTTTCAGGGCTGGAAAGACTGCTCAGTAGTTAAAATCGTTTACTGCTCTTAAAGAGGACCCGAGTTTGGTTCCCAGCACCACATAATCGAATTATGACTGTCTGAAATTCCAACTCTAGGAGATCTTACGCCCTCTCCTGGCCTCTATGGGTCCCTGCACTTGTGTGCATATACACACATGCTCATACACATACCCGTAATTTTAAAGTTAATAAACAATCTTAGTTGGAATGGTTTTCATATTTGTAAGTAGTGGCTAGAACGTGATGGCTTCTTGTCTTCTATGGTGTATAAATACTCATGTATATTCTTAATGTTGTTTTACCTCTTGGTCTGTAAAACCTGCATGTTTACTATTTGGTTCTCTAAAATGATGTTTGCTGGTCTCAGCTCTCAAATATTAATTCTCAACTTGTTTTGTATGATGCAGAGGCAAAATAATGTTAGATGACACGGGCATGAATTGTTTAATACGTATGCTTTTGACTTTCCATGTGTCTTAGAAAAGGAAAGTAAAATACATTAAAATATATGATTTTTATGGATATTCTCATTGAATCCAATGTAAAGAAAAATAAAATGAATCCATTGGAGATCAATTTAAAAACAAGCAAACAATAACAGAGATACTG
Source organism: Peromyscus aztecus (assembly GCA_902168405.1). Taxonomy (NCBI): domain Eukaryota; kingdom Metazoa; phylum Chordata; class Mammalia; order Rodentia; family Cricetidae; genus Peromyscus; species Peromyscus aztecus. The sequence continues at coordinate 27,963 of CABHPQ010168866.1, forward strand.
GGGAAATAAAACAAAAGCCACAGTGAAGGTAGCATGGGCATCACATCTGGGTGTTAGAGCAGAACATGGAACTCCCAGAAAAGCTAAGGAGGACAAGGGAGGTCATTTAAAAGATACGGTCCAGCAGGGTGCGTGGTGGTTTAGTCCCAGCACCTGGGAGGCTGAGGCAGGAGGATCACTAGGAGTTTGAGGCCAGCCTGGGCTACAGAGTGAGTTGGTGGCCAGGCAGGGGTGGGGATAACTGCAGTCATTTCTATTTTCAGCATCTGTGACTGTGTTTCTGAAAAGCCTAGTTTCTGAGCACTCTTTGTCCTCCGGCGGTCTCCTGCTGTGTTCTGATTCTACTTCCACATATTTCTCAGGAGATAGAGACACAAGACGGGGGTCACCCAGGAGTCCCTGTAGCTCGGGGCCACCATCTCTTCCCATGTCTCCTTCTCCTGACTTAGAAAGACAGATGAGTGTCCCTTCCGTGGGTTCAGAGGTTTCAGAGGGAAGTCTCAGAGGCACTGGGTTCAGTTAGGGGTGGGAAGCCAGGACAACAATCTGATAATTACTGTTGCTATTTTGAGACCCAAATAGCAGAGATGGTGAAAACTCATATTAAGGCAAGCAAAAGAAACAGGATCTAGCTGAACCCCCAGAGGCCAATGCCTAGGCCGTGTGTGTGTGTGTGTGTGTGTGTGTGTGTGTGTGTGTGTGTGTAGAATATGCTGACTTTTTTTTTAATGCAGAATACTTTGTCCTTTGGGGTTGAAGCTGCAGTTCAGCAGCTGAGACAAACAGGAAAGTCTGTTATTTTTTACAGGAACACATCAAAGGTGGGTTTTTGGCCACAGTCCGATGTCTATCAATCAAGGAGGAAGGGTTGTGAGGTGCTCGTGACTCTTTGGAAGGAGTCGTGCTAGCAGCACAGGGCTCAGGAAGGAATTGTGTTTGGGGAAGACAGAAGAGGGGAGAAGAGAAGGCTCCAGCCTTTGTCCACGCCTAATGGCGATGGCTTCCCGGTGCCTGTGACTTGCTCAGGAGTCGGGAAGCAAACAAGCCGCTGGATCTCATTTATCATCCTTCAGGGAAGTAGGCTGAAACTTTTTCTTCTGAGCTAGACTAAATAGAGTCCAAACTTATCTTCTGTTTCATTTAGAAAGGAAGAAAAAAGGCAAAACAGACACAAGTAAAACCCTTTTGTCAAGGCGGGTGACATTTGACAAAGGTTTAAGTTACCTAAGACTTCATGCCCTATCCGGTTTCATAAACAGAGCGTCATTGTCTGATAGCAGGGGGTGTGGTTTGGAGCAGGCCTGTCCCCAGTGGATGTCCTGAGGTTCTTGGATGACATTTCCCTGCTTTGATGGAGAATGGACTGAACAACATCACCGTGGCCCTTTTATCTGGGTTTGCAGGAAGTACACAAAGAAAAACGGAAGTTGTCAGCGCTCTACCCACTGTCTATTGTGAGGCATCACTCATCCAGTGAGCACAAACTGCAAGCACTGACTCTGGCTTCACTTTAACCCACAGTACTTGGTAACCACAACATGTTACATGCTTGCGGTAAATATTTCCACCATTTTATTGTCACCTCAGAAAGGGGCTTAATGGTGTTTAGTTAGAAACCATGGCACAGGTCTGACTGTCTGTGTGTGGGAGGCTGAGGCCAGAGGACCAGACATTCAAATCCTACTTTGGTTAGAAAGTGACTTCAAGGCTACCCTAGGTGACTTGGGCAGACTCAATCTCAACATAAACAAATACAAATAAAAAATCTTGCTGTGGGGGAGTAGGAACAGCTCCTTGGTAAAGCAATTACCCCCACCTGCACAACGTCC
>CABHPQ010168866.1:34801-41100 GCA_902168405.1 Peromyscus aztecus
GCATGTAATTACTTAACAAAGTTTAGTGTCCGTTGTAATTTGTACTATAAGGTAAAGGCTACCAGAGAGTGTCTGACAGCCTTGGTCTTAGATATCAGTCAAGACTTACTTGAGAAGGAGGCATTCACCCCGACACTTAGCTGCTAAGCAGTATGGACCAGGATGGAGCCAATCCGGCATTGCCCATGAACAGCCTCAGGTACAAGGTCCTGTGGTTGACGAGAACAAGTCATAACCATGGATTTAAATGGACGGCACAAAGAAAGGACAGTAAAGGGGCTGGCGAGAAGTCAGGCTGGGCCTCAGACACACATGAAGCTGTTTACTGTTTATTCTTCAATAGCATTTATGAGAGAGTATCTAGAATAAGCAGAGCTCACAGGAAGGGAGTAAAGAATATGGGTTAGCGTCTGAGGCATGAGAGAGAAAGTAATACGTGTTGAACATCTCTTGGTGACATTTGCATAAACTAGTTGCTACCCTAGAAAATCTGTGGGGAGATGGGGGCAGAAACATCCGAGAAAAATTAAATATATGTATGTGTGTTCCCACCCGCCAGCAGTACACCCAGGTGAGAGGAGTATTTTTAGTCTGATGAGAACATGACAAGAGTGACTGATAAAAGAAAAATCCAAATTAGATTTGAAGAAGAAAAGGAAATTAATTTTATAATAATAGAATGCCACAGTGCGGCACATCCGTTGGCTCTGTTTCAGCCTTGCATCTATTCACAAGACCAATTTCTATCTTTGGAAATTATGTGTCCGGGTGTCTACCTTTCCAAGCCTTTATTTGTAAGGGAGAAAGCATTTTGCATCTCACGCCAGGAAATCAACTCCGCTGAGCTCAGTTGATGCTGATATTCAAGGCTGAAAGACTCATACCGAATAGATGTGATTAGAGTTGGGAAGAAAAGTGCGGTTGGGAAGTTTGAATCACTAATTCTCTCAGTGATGATGTGAACAGTACGTTTAGGTTTTGCTTTGTGACAAGATTCCATGTAGCCCAGGCTGGCCTTGAACTCTTGATCTTTGTGCTATGGCCTCTCCATGCTAGAATTACAGGCATGTGCCACCACACCCTGAAATGCTTACTCTTGATGGAGGGAGGCACGTTTCTCAAGAGAAGGAAAGAGACCTGGAGAGGAAACAGATGCCCCTCAAGTCTACGCTAACCTCCAAGAGTCTAGTTAATTGGGTAATTGGGGATTGGGTGTCACTTGAACAAATGCCTATGGCTAACTCGTGGCTTATCCTTTAGGAATGGTTTGGGTGGAGCAGTTAGTAAAATATTCCATTGCTCACTTATCCTGCACAATCAAACATTGCCCTGGTTAGTGACGTGGTGGGAGGAAGCCTTGATGGTTTTTCAGTCTAGGCAAGCGCCAGTTCCCTGACAGGCAGAAGGGAGAAGTTTGGGGGCCAGGAAGCACAGCAGAGAGAAGAAATTAAGGAAGGACTCTAATGAGTCAGGACTTTTGTTAAGGAATTGGCATTGATATTCGAAGCATTCTCAGAGTGAATGTGGAAAACAGCACATTGGCATGATCTTAACTCTGAGGGACTGATAGAATGCTAAGAAATTTGAAGAGTTTTAGGAGAAAAGTGGTCAAGTAAGGATCAAGCCAGGCACTTATTTTCAGTTTTGGAAATAAAGAGAGAAACAGTTGGATAAATTCTCAATGACACTTTTAAATCAAAAGTTTCACAGAGAACGGAGAGAGAAACTTCTCAGGCAATGTGCTTTGACACACGGGGTTTTCCTGGTATCTCTGGGACCCACAGCAAGTGTCAGGTCGTTGGGTCAACTCCCAGAGACACCTGGGATCCACATGGCGAAGGAGTGGAGGTCGTTTTGCACAAAACTTCTCAAACAAATTCTGAGTTGGGGATTTGAAGGACTTTGTTTATTTTAGTCTTCCTTTCTTCCCCACTGCTTCCCACCCCCTTCTTCCCACCCCCTTTCTCCCCACACCCCTCTTTCCCACCCCCTTCCTACCCAATCCCCTTCCTCTCCACCCCCTTCCTTCCCACCTCCTTCTCTTTCTTTTCTCCCCTACCTCCTTTTGTTTTGTCCTTTCTCCCTCCCTCCTTCTCTCTGTCTCTGTCTCTCTCTGTCTCTCTGTCTCTCTCTGTCTCTGTCTCTCTCTGTCTGTCTCTGTCTCTGTCTCTGTCTCTCTCTGTCTCTCTCTCTCTCTCTCTCTCTCTCTCTCTCTCTCTCTCTCTCTCTTTCAGATTGGGTTTTATTTATTCCAGGCTGGCTAATAGATAAGGATGACCTTGAACTCCTGATCTTCCTCCATTCACCTCTCCGTTCTAGGATCACAGGCATGCAGCACCAGTCTGGACATCTGACGTTTTCTGATAAGGCCAGTGGCCACCTTGTTCCTCAGGGGTGGTGTCAACTCTATCCTGGTGGTCACTGACTCCAAATCTTTCAGAATACATGCAGGTGTTCACTCACAGGGCTCAGCTTTCTCCTGCCCACCTCCCATTCCGTCCTCCTTGGTGAGTGTTTCAGATCTGTCCATTTCTTCACCCTCAAGACAAGCATTCATCCTCTTCCCAGAGGGTAGATGCTTTTCCTATTAGAATCTTGGGATCCAAATTCCTGAAGAAACTGCTGGCATTTGCAAACCTTTCTCTGTCCCATCCTCAGTGGGGGAAGAGACTGATCTGTGACCATTTCCCATCTGGACCAGATCATCCAGTCTCCAAACCCTGAATCTTCCAGATCTAAAGACACCTTAAACAGAAGCATAGAAAAGTCATAAAACAAAAAGTGAAAACATTTCTGCCTGCCCATAGGAATGGAATCAGCATCCATGCTGCCCAGCAGCTAACGCCCATCAATTGCCAAGTTCCTCAGGTCATAGTCTCTGTCCCTGACCTCTGACCTTTTTCTCAGTCAACTGGATTAGATACAAAACAAAATGGCTCAGTTTTGACAAAGCAAGACATGACACTTGAGAGAAAATGACAGCTTTACTATTGCAGTGACTATTTAAACAAAATACACACAAAGCCAATTAACTACCAATGTGGTTCTGTACGGAATGAAGCAACTTCACGGCAGTGTAATTGAAGACCTAGAACATATTTTTGAAGTGTCAAACCTGAAAAGCTGAAGATTTCCCTCAAATTGCCACTAATGATATCCTTCCAACCTTATTAGTCTCCTTTTCTAACCAACTGAAAGCCCTGGCTAGGGTTACTCTCCCCATCATGTCGCCTCTGTAACAGTCAGTTACACACACACACACACACACACACACACACACACACACAGAGTCACATTTATAACTTCATCACATCTGGCCATTTGAACAGAAATACAAACAAAACCAGTCAACTGGAAGAGTACATATCATATTTGATCAGTTTTGCTGACTTTTGCAATAAAAACCCTTCGATGAGAAGCTATAATCCCATTTCCTGGTTATCCTCTTGAGTTTGAGCTTCAAAGTGTCTCAGCTGTAGCCATGAGCCTCACTTTTAATACCACTGACAAATTATTGAACACCTTGCTTTTCAAAGGAACAGTGGCCAGATAAATAGTCCTGAGATTTTAGATAAAACACAGCCAGTAATCCTCATTTTTCTAACCTAACACAGCTGAGCTGTTACTGATACACAGTGGGGACTTGATTCAATACGGTCCAGTCCAAAACTCACAAGATGACTCTATATCAGGAAAGATAGAGAATAAAATATATTTATGAAAATAAAATTTTGAGTATCAGTGGACATTCACAAATATGGAGAAGCTAGCATAGGAGCTTAGGAATCCAAACAGTGTTTGTTTTGTAATTGAAAATACAGTGGCATGTGCTCACATATTGTATTGCTACAGAGAAGAGAACCAGTAGTAGTCTCTCCACGGTTGCTTTTAAGCGTTATTTTTGAGGACTGGAGAGATGCACAGTGGGTGATTATTGAACAAGCATGAGGGCCTAAGTTCAAATCTCCAGGGTCTATGTAAACCCAGGAGAGTGGCATGTGGGAGCAGGCAGATCCTGAAGCTCACTCACTGGCAAGTCAGGCTAGCCAAAATGGCAAATCCCTGACTCAGCTCCTGTCTCAAAAGATATGGTGGAAAGCTATCAAGGAAGACATCTAGGTCCAACCTCTGGTCGTCACAGCAGTGCATAAGTGCACACACACACACACACACACACACACACACATACACGCACGCGCGCGCGCGCGCGCGCGCACACACACACACAGTATGTGAAGACTCAAGCTTGTGTCCAGGTGCAGAGCACACATACTTTACTCTTCTTGCTCAGGGCTCAGGCTGCTTTACACCTCCCTGCTCCCCTCTGTCCCTTCTACCTCTAGATGCCAGCAGAGAATGCCCTTCTCTACATCAGCGGGCTCACTTTTATTTTGCCAAGTCAAAATGTTAAAGTGAAATGCCAATCTATCACCAACAGACACTATCCCTTAATACTCTCAGCTTAAAGGATTTTTCTTTTAATTGGACACATTTCATTTAGTGAAAAATCTCAGTGTTTTCTTCTGATTTCATCTTGGCCTGATTGGAAGAAGAAAACAAAAGTTCAAGCATGTAACCACTGTAGCAGAAATGCATGTAGAAATGCATGTAGAAATGTATGTAGCATGATGTCATTACTGATAGAGAAATTTTGTGTCCCAAAGTGAAGCAAGAGTTGGATGACTTCCTCACAGCCCATCCTCTTTCCTAGAAGTTGAGTATTTCCTGTAAGGAAACTTAGCATTCTCTGACCTCCATAGTTTGTAATTTGAACATCTGTATCATAGCATGGGTGACCAGTGCTGTGGCAGAGATCAAGGTAGAAGGAGAGTAGTGAAGTATTTACTGTGACACCATCCCAGAAGTTCAGCAGCTTCCTGTTTACACAGGAAGTAGTCCTCCTCTTAGGAATGTCCAACCTCCGTCAGCCACTGAAGCACAGACATTAATCTAAAGAGCTGCATGAAGGGTTATGAGTATTGTCCTTGAGATTATGGTCTAGCAAGGGCCACATCAGTCCTATTTACCATGAAGTACCTGAATGAGATAAGAATTAAATGTGATAATCTATAGCAAATGCTTCTGAGCACAGAATAAAAATAATTAAGCTTATTCACTATTGGTGATAGTTTCTCATAGCCTATGGGATGAAACTAGCATTTGGACTCATATAACCATTTATAGGACAATATTTATCACAGACCTGTGATGCCCAGGCATGGGAAGGTCTCTCTGGGAAGAAAAGAGTGAAAAGAAAAGATGGACTCTCTCGGTGAGGTGATCCCTCTCTTCTCTATTTGCATAGGTGTTTGTTTCTTTAGACCTGTAATTCCCAGCTACTTAGGAGTCAGAGAGAGGGACCCCACTGTAAGTCCTGGCTGGGCTACAGAGTAAGTTCAAGGTCAGCCTGGGTAAGTTAGGAAGATTCTGTCTCAAAGCAAACAAATAAGTTTAACCTCCCAATGGTATCCTGTGAAGCTCTTAAAGCTTAATTCTACCCTGGAGTCCCACCTAACCCATCCCTACAGCTCATCCATCTCCCCTACCACATACCACATTGTGGCTACTTAGCCTCACCTCTAAGAGTGCCTGGCCCTGTTCTGGTCTCGTGTCTTCCCATTGGCTGCCTTCTGCCCCGTCTTATTAGACTTCTCCTCAGCGGCTCTGCACCATCTCCCCTAGGACGCCCACTCCAGCCGCTTTCCTTATGCACTCTCCCTATCCTCCTCTGCTCCGCTCTCTCCCTTGTCAAAATGATCTCCCTTCCAACTACCTGTCACTCTGCAGAACCGTCCTAGTGTGTACCTATGCCATGGACTAAAACGATAGCTCTCTATCAGGGTGATTTTTGCCTCCCGAGGGACATTTAACATGTCCTGAGAAAGGGTTGCTGGTATGCTGTGGGTAGATCCAAGAGATGTTGATAGACCCCTGACCACACAGCCCCTCAGTATTGAAGTATCTAGTTGCAATGTCTATACTGCTATGGCTTTGAAGCCCAATCTGGAAAATGTAGGCTAGGCGGAGGAGGGTTCCTTTGTATCATCCCTGCCCCCGCTCTCATGGCCTCAGACAACGAGAGACCTGCTCGCTGTGGAGAGGGGCTGTTCACTGGGGCTCATTAGCAGCCTAGCAGAATGGACAAGCTTTAGGTTCAGTGAGAAACCGTCTTGAAAAAAGAAAGCATGATGAGACATCTGATGTTGACCCCGTCCCCGACACATGTACATGTGGGTGCGTGAGAGAATACACACACACACACACACACACACACACACACACACACACACACACACACA
>CABHPQ010168867.1:0-14497 GCA_902168405.1 Peromyscus aztecus
AGTATTTGGGAAGTAATTAAAATGACTTCAGTGATAAACAATGATGTGGAAATTTAAGCCAATTAATCCTTTACTCCCCAAGATGCTTTTGGTTATGGTGTTTTATACAGCAATAGAAACCCTAACACACGCTCTATTGAAGAAAAAACAGATATTCCCTCTCCCAGAAATGATCATTTGTAAATACCTTCTTGACTATAGGTGGACTTCAAGCCCACTGCCCCTTCTCCACACTGGGATTTTTGTCTCATTTGTATTTGTGCAGGTCCTGTGGATGCTATCATAGCATCTGTGAATTCATATGTGCACCTGCCCTGCTGTGCCTGGAAAATCCCCCTTTCTTGAAGTCATCCACCCACCTTTGGCTCTTACAGTCTCTGTACCCCCTTTTCCACGTAGATCCCTGAGCTTTAATGGGAGAGATATGATATAGACATCTTCTTAATGGCTGAGCATTCCAAAGTCTCTTCAGTATTTTTTCCCCATGGCCTATCTAACCTCAGGATCTTAGCGTCATTGGCAGTGCCAGATATGGGTTCCATTTCAAGGAGCAGGCATTACATCCAACTAAAAAATGGTTGTTTTCCTTTGTAGCTCTTGGGCCACTATTGCACCAGTGGGCATATAGTGTAGACAGGTCATTATTGTAGCTCACATAAAAATGCAGTATCTCCAGCAGTAGGGGTTTGCCATCAAACTGTGGAGGGAAACCAATAGTGTTGACAATGTAATGTTTGAGGGGAGTTCCATAGGACCCCAATGCCCAACAACTCAAAAACATATAATCTGTTACTGGTACTGGAGGCTTTATTTCATGGTATATGCTGTTTAGTTGGTGTGTTGTTCCCCACATTATATGGCAATGACATTTAAATTCCTTTTGTATGTGCACAGACTTTAGTAAGCTTCTACAGTAGTAGGTTTCATTTTTCTTTGTTTGCTTATTTAATTTTCATTTAATTATTTAATGTGCCATTGACCCTGAAACTATAAAATTCTGAATGGGGAAAATAGTCCATGCTTATATTCCTGGATGTGTGTATTAGATTAAACTCTGTTTTGATGAATTTGTGATGGATCAAGTGTTTCAGCCAGCCTTGCATATTGCCCTGTCTATAATCTAAGTAATTTATATAATGGTGAGTGATGGGTGGCCACACACCAATTTTTGTGGCTTCAAAGACCTCTGCTTTCCAGTAAGTGGCAATTACATTTTCTTAATCAATTTGAAGCGTATTCTGGGTTCATTGCACATCTACTGACTGTGGCCTATCACGACTTAGATACAAAGGGCATAATTGTGGGACCATTCAACCAATAAACTCAAGCAGAAAGCTCATTTCCATTTGTAAGTCCAAATGATGTTATTTAGCTGGACTCTGAAATACATCCAAAAGCTGAATGTTAAAGGATAACAGTCATGTGTAATCTATGGACAGTCAGTACTGAAGGGCAAGGACAGTATTGTATGCATCTCTGTACCTAGAGGCATCTCTCACAAATGATGGCACAATATAGACGCTCAATAGTATCCTAGATGAGCACACACAACAATAATTTAGAATAATAACTAATTTTACCCCGTGACTATCAAAACTGTGTGTTTTGATTTGTCATATAAAGCAAACTTACACTTCTAATGAACTGAATTCAGTCATGCATTTAAGTGGCTGCTGTGGGATAAACTTGGTTACAATGTGAATGCTATTTTAGAGTTGATATTAACTTTAATTTTTGATTATATTATCAAATTATAGTGCAAAACCACTATAAAAACTTTCTGAGAACAAGACAAATATATAAGCCTGAAAGTTTAAAGGGGCTAATATTGTCCTAATTTCTTGGGGATATCAATCAGGTAACTTTGGTTGGTGGTAACTATCTGCAGGCTGCAGATATTCTTCAGGGCCAAGCTTGGGTGGATGGATGGTTTTCCTAGTGGGAATTTGGGAAGAAGTGGGAGGGTGGGAATCAGGGGAAGGGAAGGATGCCAAGAGTAACTGATTATTAGCGTGTTAACTGTTCACCTTCTGCCCTTTCTCCCCTTCTCCCGATGAGTTAGGTAGGTAGGGCACAGTGTGGGAGACTGGGAGCCATATACTCTAGGGACCTAGAAACCCAAAAGACCTTCCTTTGGACTACCTCTACCATTCTTTGACTGTGTAAAACCTCTGTTAACAACTGGAAAACCAGGAAGCAAAAGGCAGGCATACACAGAAACAAAAAAAAGTTTGTCTCAAGGTGACCTTTGAGATGCTACAAACGCCTTAAGGGCTTATGCATATGGATTCCTAGAGGACCATAGGGATGAGACATGGACAGTTAACATGACGTGATATAATTTGAAGATGTCAATCACCTATGCTGGTCAAAGGAAACCCCACCCCTTCCGGGATCTCCTCCCTTCCCTTTTATAATTAAAAGCTCCTGGATGGATAAATGAAGGGCCTCTTGAGCCATAAGTTAGAGTCTGCTCCTGCTTAGTGGAGTGTTCTGCTTTTCCTCCCACTTTTCTTAAACTCACACCTTTGCTATTGCACTTGTCTGTCTTGCTCAGGTCTGAGACATACAGAACCTGGAAATTATATGACTGGAGAGCCCTGAGGTCTCACTGTGATAACGTGCCTTCCGGGCGAGATGCCCCTTTCCTCCTCTTTCCTTGTCACTTGCTTCATTTTTCACAGTCTTCTGAAAAATGGACACCTGACACCACATGAGTTTATTAACCATTGCTCTGCTGGATCTGAGAGGAAGAGAGTCTGGGCAATTCTCAGGTTCCAGAGGAAGGTGAGCTCAGCTATGGCACAAATGAAGCCTCCTGAGGCTGAGGTCTGGCCCAGTGAGTTTTGCTTGTGGGCCAGGCATCCTGCTACAGTACATTTACTCAGTGCATTTTTTAACTCTATAATGCTTCCAGATCACATAGCCGCACAGCAACTGAAGCAACTTAATCACTGACACAGGCGCGAGTGCCCATGTTCTGGAGATATTCATCAACTGTCTTTCAGCCTGTCAACTCTATGTCCAATGATGGGACATAGGTAATGCATAGAAGACAATTTTAGGAGAAAGTAGAAGATAGACATGTTAAAAATAGTGACTCTAAGGCTGGTCCTATGTGATGTTTTGGATGCAGTGTGTGCTTTGACACCTCAGAGGAGGGATAAAGTAATCCAAAGTAGGAAGAAAGCACTCAGGAAAACCTTCACAGAGGAGGTACCAACCAACATCTGAACTGCACTGAATGAATGAAGTTTCTGAAAGTCAAAGGGATGAGGCACTGACTGTATAAAAGAGTTAATATGTGGATAGATAGGCAGATGGTTTGGAAGGGAATGGTAAGATCAGTGAACACTAAGTAAGTCTGTCAGCAAATGAAGGGGGAGCCTGACCATCATCATTTCCCTTCCCACAACCTCTCTGCGATAAACAGGACCTTCTACTCACAGCCCTTACTGTAGCTCTTTATAATTACCAGGAAATATGGTTATATATTGTTTTAGTTAGGGTTTCTATTGCTGTGAAGAGACACCACGACCACGGCAACTCTTATAAAGGAAAACATTTAATTGTGGTGGCTTGCTTACAGTTTCAGAGGTCTAGTCTGTTATCATCATGGCGGAGAGCATGGTGGTGTGCAGACAAACATGGTACTGGAGAGCTAGCTGGGAGCCCTCCATCTTTCAGGAAACAGGAAGTTGACTGAGACATTTGGTAGTATCCTGAGCGTAGGAAACCTCAAAACCCACCCCCACAGTGACACACTTCCTCCAATCAGGCCGTCTTCACTCTAACAGAGCCACATCTCCTAATAGTGCCATTCCCCATGAGATTATGGGGCCAATTACATTCAAACTACCACATATATGCACATCCCTCTTTGAGATGGTCTCCTAAAACTACCTATCCTCTGCAGAGGTTAAAAGCATGATCTCAGGGACCATACAAACTTAGAATTAAAATCCAGTTTAAGAGTACCTTACATCTGTGATTTTAGGCAGATGCTCATCTCTTCTTTAATTCTCAGAATTCTTACTCATGAATTACAGTGGGTCCCTTGTGTTCTACCCACTGAATTCTTGTGTCCTTAGACCTATGCATTAAAGTCTGGCCCCCATTGCTGTGGTATTGCAAGTTAGAGTCTCTGGGAGGTGATTTAGTCCTTACAGTGGAGCTTTTCTAAATGGATGGGTGACTTTAGGAGAAACTGGGGAGATTAGTGTCCCCCCCCCCCCCCCCCCCGCCGCAACTGCATAGGGATACAGATGGAAGGGAAGGTATTGTGTGTGTGAGAACTGTATCCATCCAGACAGTAGATATGTGGGGTACTTGGACTGCTCAGCTTTTAGAACTTTGCAACAGGAACATCTAAGGTTTAAAAGCATGGAGTTTATGAAATTTTGATGCAGCATTCCAAGTTGACTAGCAGGATGGTTGCACCAGCTCAACTTTGTAATACGATCATCGTTGTTCTTGGGCTGGCAGGACTCATGCTCCCCAGGCTGAAAGACAAGACTTCAGAAACTCCTCATCATGCCACAGCTCAGCACATTCAACAAGGGGATAAACTACTTGACACAGTAGGTACACAGATTTGAGTATAGACTGTTTATAGGGATTACATAAAACTAGCCTTTGCTATTATTATTATTATTATTTTTCGTTTTGAGGAAAAAGCAGGCAGAATGATATGAAACAACTTTCTTGACTGAAGGATTTTGCAGACCTTAATAGGGTAATATTTTGACATTTTGACAATAATGACATTATTACTGAATTTTCCAAATTTATTGGGTCAGAGAAACCTTGTCTCTTCTGGGAACCTCTATTACTACCTCCTGAATGACAGTGTTTCAGAGAACATGCCTTGGAAACTGATTTAGTGTATTTCCAAGACTTCCTTTGGTGTCAGGACATGAGCTGAATTCTAAACACTATCTTTGGATCCTCGGAGTTAATCTTTTCTTACTTTGGAAGTGACACAGAGCATGCGTTGGGCAAATCATGTTTGTTCCAGTGATCTCTGCTTGTGGTGTCTGAGAAAAATACTCCTGGTTTTCATTAGTAGTCTATTACGACTCTTTTAACAACCCTGATTTTCTCTCATCTGGAAGAGAAAGCAATATTTCAAGATGGGGGTAGAGAGTCATAATAGATTGATAAGAAAATAAGAGATATGACTGAATCTTCTTGATTAGTTTGCTAAGAACTATGTCTTAGGTTGAGTATTTGGCCTTAAAGGGGACATCTATATCACCCCTTCCAGGAACCAGAAGATACTGTGGAAGAGGTGGTGGGATATTGCAAGGACAGGGTGATGGGGAGAAGTGCTCTGCCCTCTGGACATGACCACTGTAGACATGGCTACACAGAAGCCGTGGTTACCTGCACAAGACCTAAAGACACAAAATAAACATGGAAGTAGGGCTGGGGTGAGTTAGGAAGGAGCAGGAGTGTGAAGCAATGAGAGAGGGTGATGGGCATTTGGAGTGGTCACAATATATTACACAGATATAGGAGGCTGGTAAAAGTCAAAACAGGAATAAAAGATTCTGTCATAGAAGTGATATACCTAAATCTTGTACCATATTTGTTTGTAAGCATGAGACATGTTATTTATTCTCGAGTTCCCATCGCAGTCTCCAAGTTGTGCTTCATCTGAGCACTCTAGGGTTCTCTACTATATTTGAGTGTCAAAAATGGATTCATCATTGAATCAATAAATGTAGTGATTAAAAAATCTTGAACTTTCAATATTTCCTCTATTGTGGTGTATTCAGAATGGTAAAGAAAGAGAAGGTCAGAAATTAATATTAATGGTGGATAAAATCCATATTTTTTTTGGATTATGATGTGTTTCTAATTTGCTTCTGCAAAAGATTTGAGAAGTTTGCACATGAAAAATTCATTTAAATACAATAAAGACAACAGTCAACCATACAGCTGGAGAGAAATAAAATGTGGCAAGATATAGGTTAATATTATTATAGCAATCAAAATATTAAATTGGATGTAGGTCTCCCTGCACCCCTGCGAAAACAAGATGGGGAGTGAGATGGAGTATTGTAGAATATGACATTAACTCTTGAATTGTGGTGATATTTTATTTGTGCAGAAATGTGATATTTTATTTGTACATTAATAAATAAAGTTTGCCTGGAGAGCAGAGGTCATAGCCATAAACAGAAGTCAGGCAGTGGTAGCACACTCCCTTAATCCGATCACATGGCAGGCAGAGTCTCTGTGTGGTCAAGGACACAGCCAAGTGTGGTGACACACGACTTTAATCCCAGTACCAACCATAGAGACCTGGAGGTCTGCATAGACAGGCAGTGATGAGGAAGTGATGTGGCTGGGCTTAGAGCCAATGAGAAGGCAGAACAGGAAGGCAATAAAGGTGCAGGTTAGACAGGAAGATGTTCTCTTGGGAAGTTACGGTGAGGTGGTAAGCTAAGGTTAGTTGGCGGCTAATGCTCTGATCTCTATGGTTTGCACCCCTGTATTTGGCTCTGTGTTTCTTATTTAATAAGACTGTTTAGAAATTCGTCTATATTGAATCATCCAACTTATTTCTTTGATTTAATGGGATCAGAATTTTTTGTCCTCTGGTGAAATGACTGGGTCTAGGGATAGAAGTAACAATTTTCAGAAGAATAAATAGTTCATCATACACCCAGTTAGGCTTTCATCATGTTCATGGGGCATGGGAAAAAACTACCCAGTTGAAAATGCCTTTCAGAAATATTACCCAGATAGATTGATTTTTTTTTTATGGTGAGCAACCCTACAGAGAGTGTGAACAAATAAACTAGAAAACATCATAGATTGTATTAAATTCATTTGGATTAATCACTGTTTGCTGTTGGAGGGACATCTTTAGGTATTTAAGATGTACACATCAGAGTCAGTTCTTTAGGATATCATTTTGCATGTCATTTTCTGTCTGTCTATCTGTCTATCTATCTATTATCTATCTATCTATCTATCTATCTATCTATCTATCTATCTATCTATCTATCTATCTATCATCTATGTATGTATGTATGTATCTATCTATCTATCTCTCTATCATCTATCTATATATCTTTCACATCTATCTGTCATCTCTATCTACCATCTATCTCTCTATCTCTTTATCTCTACCATCTATCTCTCTATTTCTTTATCTCTATCATCTATCTATCTATCTATCTATCTATCTATCTATCTATCATCTATCTATAATCTATCCACACATCATCTATCATCTATCTTCTGTGTGCCTGTCTTTCTATCATATATCTGTCACTTACTATTTATCTATTACTTGCCCATGATTTATCTTTGCATCACTTATCACTATGTCTATTTTCATATAGTGCTCACAATTTAGTACAAGAGTTTCTGAGGTTGCCTACCTGTTTCTCAGCCAGAATCCACTGCTCTGTTACTCTTGGATAGTCAATGTCCTAATTCTTCAGTCTTGGGAATCAGCACCTGTAGCCAGGAAACATTATTATAATTTTCTGAGACCCTCAAGGATGTTATTCCTTCAGCCATCTAGTTACTAATACGTTGAGGCTTAGAGTAATCTTCTGATGAGTATTTCTCTGAGTACATGCATCTCACAGGTAGATCAACAACTGATACATCTTGAAAGTAATACTCTTCAACAAGTCATTTTCTGTTTGCGTAGAGGGAGGCAGAGAATCCATGAAGGAAGGAGGAGAAGGGGCTCTTCAGTAGCTTTGACTCAGCCTCTCTGGGCGTGCTCTGGTCAAAGTGGTCACAGCACACTTGGTAAAACAAGAGCCCGTATCTCACTAAGATGTGTGATGCTAACGCCTCAGGTTTCTGGGAGTTCAAGCACCATCCCAAGTTGCTTTTCAGAAATTTTCCAACTTCATAGTCTCTCTGAGAATACTTCATGTAATGCTGGATCTCCCATTTAGTTTTATCTCCAACAATGTTTTAACACCTCTTTTTTAAAAAATCTCTGCTGGGGTCAGCTGCCCAGCTGACCTGCCCCTTAATCTTGCCCTGGGTAGGCCTCAGTGGTCTTTGGGGTCTTTTACATATACTTTTATGACCCTATAACTGTGATGAAAGCTACAGAAATCAATCAGTCAAACAAATCCTACAAAAGACAATATTTTGAAACCTTGGTTCACAAATGGAACATTAAAAGCCTTTCCTGGGGAAATTGTAGAAGAAATGTGACCTTTTCTTGGTGCCTTATCTGCTTTTTACTGGATGCACTTTTAACCAGGATAAGAACAAAAATGTATGCAGTATAAAAACCAACGAATGTTTATCTTCCAGCTAATGTAGCATGGTCTAGTCTACTCAGGTTAGGGTAGGTGCCACAAAAAGCATGTTTAAAGTCCTTTAAACGATTTAAGAGAACATGCCATCTTTGATGAATAGTATCCATTGCATGCTTCAAAAACATTGTCAGAAATTGGCGAGTATTAGGAAGAAGAAAAGAAAGGATATTGGGATTAAAAAAAAACAGTCAGTGTATGTGTGGAGGGTGTGCATGTACCACAGCATGCATGTGAGGTCAGAGGATGAGTTTATGAAGTCAGTTCTCATCTTCTACTTTTACAAGGGTTTGGGGCATTGAACTCATGTCACTAGGCTTTTGTGACAAGCCATCTTTAACTACTGAGCCATTTTGTTGGCTCTGGAAAGAAATTTTAATTACATGAGACTTGGCGTTTATCAAGTTGAGCATTAAGACTGGATCTCATGCTTGACTTCCTTGTCAACCTCAGGTGACCCTTCTCACAACAATAGCCTATACATTTATTTCTCTACTGTGAGCTTCTTGACAATCAAGAGGACCTGTGACATTTACGTCCAGTAACACATCAGGAGCCACTTGTGGCTGCACTATCAGTGACAAGAAACAGCCCAAGGAGGTAATGACCTCAGTTCCAGAGACCTACAGAACTGGGGGACGTCTTGTGGCTAGGTGATTAGGATCAGATATGTGTTATTTGGCCATAAATCCTCACCTCTGAGTTGGTCCCCAACAGGCTGAGATCACCCATCTCTTCTATCAGTCCTAAATCAGCCTCATGACAAAACTGTTCTTTTAGGAATCGGTCCATCATCCAGTCAGCTCATCCATCCTAGTAAAGGTCATGGTCTGTCACTGCTTTTACCTCTTAATTAATTGGTTTCCACTGTCTGGTTGAGCTGACTCATCCCATGTGAGGTACCATTCAGTTGATAATAAAGCACTGTAATCCCATGGCTCATCATTTTCCACTACCTTTGAACTCCCTTTACCACTGGTAGAAAAGGTATGGATATGGTCTGGTAAATTTGGAGGAGTGAGGACACTGAGCTGGGCCTCTTTACCTGTGAAGGGAGACTGGTGACCAAATATTTCCCAATTATTTTTTAGAAAATATATACAGCTAAAAGTTTAGGAGATAGGATGTATATTTTGTTGCTCAATATAATGAGTCATGTTGATTGGTAATTGGATAGACCATCTATTAGACAGCAACTGGTATTTTTGTTTATCTTGTCATTTATCTCTTTATCTAAACATTCCACCTTACCCTCCATTCCCACATATTATGGAACTTTCTGGTAGCAATTAAGATGATGATGTAGACTTTTTTCTTAAAGAACTCACAGGTGGGGGACTGGAGAGAAGGCTTACGGCAGAGGCCCTCAACCTTCCAAATGCCGCCACCCTTTAGTACAGTTCCTCATGTTATGAGCCCCAACCATAAAATTATTTTCATTGCTACTTCATAACTGTGATTTTGCTACCGTTGTGAATTTTACTAACCTTGCATGGGACTGATCTAGGCCTTTTGTATATATGTGACAGTTGTGTAGCTTGGTCTTCTTGAGGGACTCCTAACAGTGGGAACAGGGGCTGTCTCTGACTCTTTTGCTGGCTTGTGGGACCCTATTCCTCATACTGGATTGCCTTGCCCAGACTTAATAAAAGGGCAGGTGCTTAGTCTTACTGCAACTTGATATGCCATGTTTTGTTGGTATCTATGGAAGCCTGCCCTTTTCTGAAGGAAATGGAGAAGGAGTGGAGGCAGGGTTGGGGGAAAGACTGGGAGGAGAGGAGGGAGGAAAACTATGGTTGTGATGTAACCTAAATAAATAAATATTGAAAATATCTGATATGCAAGATATCTGATATGTGACCTGTGTGAAAGTGTCATTCAACCCCTAAAGGGGCTGTGACCCACATGTTGAGCACTGCTGGCTTAAGGGGTAAGAATAATTGCTGAAGAAGCATGAGGACCTGAGTTGAGATCCCTGCGCACAGGTAATAGTCTAGGTATGGTCCTGTGCTAACTCCAGAACTGAGGAGGGTGGAGACAAGGCAGGCTTTCTGACTGCCAGTCCAGCTGAAAAACAAAAGCTTCAGGGGAGAGACACTGCCTCAAAGTAGTAAGGTGAGACATGTAAGAGAGTATACCTTACTCTCTCCTCTGGCCTGTTCATGTTACCACCCCCTCCCTATATACACATGTGCATATATGTATATATATACATATATATGTATATGTATAACATGAGAGAGAGAGAGAGAGAGAGAGAGAGAGAGATTCCAGGTGAACATGTTATACTCCCTTACTGAGTATCCTTTATAGATCAGAGTTCATTGTGTTATAAGAGAATAACTTTCTCTGAGGAATGAAAGCATTGGGGGAGTGTGTGTGTGTGTGTGTGTGTGTGTGTGTGTGTGTGTGTGTGTGTGTAAGGACTTCCTGGAGGAAGAAATAAGGATCTTGAAAGATGTCTCTCTGACAAATTTTGACATATACATACATACATACAAAAATACATATGATTATAAAATCATAACTGAAGGAGATATGTATCATGTGCATGTGAGTACCAGTCTTTTATAATACTATAACAATAGCATAGACTGAGCAATTCATAACCAACAAAACTTCATTTTGGTCAATTCTGGACTAAGGGGATGGCATTTTACAAGGGCCTTCTTATTGTTTTGTCTCATGGCGAAGGGCCAGAGAGATCACAAGAGATTGGTCTTGAGACCACAGTTCATGATGGTGTGACCCTGAACATCTTCCATTAAGCCCCTGTCTACCTCACATTTGCACTGGAGCTTCAGTTTTCAAAACATGCTTTTGGAGAGTACATTCAAACCCTTTCTGTGTACAAATATTAAAAGCAAAATCAAGAATGAGTAGATAAATGAGCAAATGAGTGAATGAATGAATGAATGAAAGAAAGAATTTCTAACTTGGAAACACCATAGTGTCCATATAACACAGTTACTAAAGTAGTCACTAAAGCTGACTGGTCATCTGTGGGAGTCTGACCCTTCACTGGACAGAAGTAGAAAACCCAGTTCTGGGATGGCATTTGTGTTCTTGAAGACAAGCCTCCAACACAGAATGAGTTAATGTAACTCAGCTACAGCTACATCCTTTATTCTTAGCTTCTAATCTGAAGTTCTCTCTGCTCTTCCACACACATGACATTAAATTCACCTTCAACCAGATAATAACCCTGTGTGACACGTGCCAGAACTTGATTGCTATAGTATCCAGGATTGCAGCAGGTTTTCCGGGGTTGTTATGACAGACTAATAAGAAGAAGTTAAGGTATGTACCTGACTGGAAGGTGACTTTGGGGTGTGGTTACTCTACTGTGTACAATGAGTTTTTTAAAAGAATCATTTTATTGAAATCTGAGGGAACACAGAAAACAGCGAGTCTATTTGAATGCAATAGTGCTTTCAGGGAATCGGGTCCAGCCAATTTCTCATTCCTTGAGGCTAAATTCTATAAGGCATTAAAACTCCATTTTCAGGCACCTTGCACTGATGAACACAAGGAACATCTGTGGTGAGTTCCTGGCATTATCAGCACTGCATACCGATGGCTGTAGGAAGAACTAGGTAGTTGTACTAATGGATCAAAATGAAGAAGCATCTGTTCTGAGACACACCCACCTACCTGCACCTTAATTCCACCTTTCCATGGATGGGGAAGATGGGTGCTGGCATTGATCAATACAGCTGGTACACGCTCAGTTGGGTTTTATGACTCCAGTGCATTTGGAGGGCTGAACAATAGACTTGTTAGTAATAAGTGCCATTAGTCGGCCATGTAGTGTATTCCAGATACTTGATGTACATCATGGCAACACTTAAAGTCACTCTGAAGGTCCACGGTGTCCAACAGTAGACCTTCATTTTATGGAACACAAAAGCTCACACATCATACATTTTGCCCCAGGTACAGCCATTAGAGATCAAGTAAGGCTCATCAAACAACGGTGGTAACAGACTTGAGTGGTAATAGACTCTTCACTGACCTGATGAGACAATACAGTTTAGAAGGACATGCGTGGGGGTAAGGATGTTCGACATCATTCCTATAGGCAGAACAAGATATTGGTAATCGGGTACTATTAATGGTTACGACTTTTCTTGGTTGCACAGTCTGCAGGCAAACTTTGGTCAAGTGGATGTAATAATACTTGGGTATCTCACAGCATCCAAAGACAGGACTTCAACTGCCTCTCTGGACTAACCAGGAACTAAAGGACAGGAAGGTATTGGGCCATCCATAACTTCCTGTTTTTCTTCATCCCTTTCTAACTCTGGGCTACAGAGCACAGTAAGGATATCAAGGCTATCTAATAATAAGGGGATGATGCATAATAGTGTGAAGAACCAACTTTTATCGAATTTGACTCACACTGAGCAAGTGTTTTATGCATATAATCTCACTGGATGAGCACTAGTCTAAGAAGTAAGTGGTAGTATTCCTTGATAGGTCAGTAATAAAGCTCTGGGTAGCTCATATTGTTAATTATCATACATGATCCTGGTCAGTGAGCGATCTGAAAATGTTTATTCAATCCTGGTACCTATCTAGTCTTTGTAATACTGCTTTGTGATCACCAAACCAAGGGTTTGCTACAAAGCATCAGACTTTAGCAAGCTGCATCAATATGCTTTGTGATCATGTAATGACTTTTATTTGAGTGCCTTTACATAGTCAACTATCTGTCTTTCTGTCCAAATTGTGTGAATCACAGATATACAAAGTGACCTGCAGCCAGCCCAACATGCATTTATTGTCAGGGTAAGGAGCATGAATAACATTTTTGATTGTCTAGATTTGCTCAGTTCAGTAGCTAGAGTTCTGTTTCTGGGACAAAACCTGACTCCCTAATACTGAAGAAAAATTGATAATAAATAAATTTCTAGAAAATCAGGAAGAAGATATTTTGTAATTTTGGACATAGCAATATCATATCTCTGTCTGTCGGCCTGTCTATCTATCTATCTATCTATCTATCTATCTATCTATCTATCTATCTATCTATCTATCTAGCTTCAAGTTGATTTAACACAGAGTGAGAGAAGAGGACAAACTCCAGGGTTATGCTCTTGACTTGAATCTACGCACAGTCTCATTGTGAATTATTACCACATCAAGTGTAGAAGATGATTTAGACCCAAAGAGCTTAATTCTGGAGTTGCCTGTCTTTTAGTCAATTCTTGGAGCATATTCTTATTTGACTCCTTTTTTCTTCAACCATGAAAATAAAAATAATTACTTTATCTCACAGGTTTTTTAGATGGGATCATTTTCAGAAAAGTACACTTTAGATTTTTAAAAGCACTGTACTATTATTATCTTTTATGATGAATGCTTGTTTCATAAATTCAAAAAGCAGACGGAGCTGTGAAGTGAAAACCCTCTGTCTACCACACAGGTTAAGAAATAACAGAGCAGTGATTGTTTGGCATCTTTCTACCCACCTGTTGTGTCTTGTCTTTGTGCAAGTACTCCTTTTGACTAGAGAATTATCTTGAGTTTATTTAACACTATAAGATTTTTAAAAATGAGTTTGCAGCATGAATACTTCTCCACACTACACACACATACATACACACACACACACACACACACACACACACACACACACACACAAGCAAAACCTCTTCTGTCTCTCCTATTACTCATTTATCCAGTTGCTATTTTATTTCTCGGCTTCCCCTGGCTCAGGCCTCCATCCCATTTCACACATATGTGCAAAAATTATAATTAGGGAATAAAGGGCCATGGGTTTGAGAAGGAGTGGGAGGGACATAATGCTTCTAACTAGCTTTCCTGCTGCTGTGCTTGTACCACACAGGCTTGTATTTTAACAGCAGCCAGCAGAACCTATTAAAAATTCAAATCGGGTCACCCCTGCTCAAAATTCCTCAGCGATTCCTGCAGCACACTCAGAGGAAGAGCTAGTCCTTTCACATTTTACAAGTACAAATGATTTAGCTTTTTAAGAATTCTGGGGGCCGCACTCCTGCTTCTCACCCTTTGCTCGTGGTGTTCCCACTGTCTTAGGATGTGGCACATGCTCAGAACTCAGGTGTTTTGTGCTGGCTTCTCTGTGGCCATAGAGTCCTTTCTCTCCAGGGAGTCATGAGACACACCCTCTCTCTCTCCTCTTTCTGAAACTTCTGTTTATCCTTTTAGAG
>CABHPQ010168867.1:14507-44805 GCA_902168405.1 Peromyscus aztecus
CTCTCTCTCTCTCTCTCTCTCTCTCTCTCTCTCTCTCTCTCTCTCTCAACACACCCAATAACAAAGCTGTTCATGTTTCAGGGACAGCTTTGACTCTTCCTTTCCTTCATTCTTCCTCTCCCTCTCATTCATTCTTTCTTCCTTTGCTTTTAATTTTGTGTGTGTGAGAGTGTACATATGTGTAGAGTACAATTGTTATCATAAATAAAACATGACAGTGAGACACTTGCTCCCGGTTTTCACAGGTTCAAATTATTAAATATGATTTAAAAAATATCTATTTATAGCAGATCTTCATTAAAATGGGGGAATTCTCTCTTCTTAATTATGTGGTTGTCATTAAACAAGTTAATGAGAAATAAGTTTTTTCTGTAGCTATTAACACTACCACATGTTTTAACTGACACATTTTCATTTATATTTTTTTCATACTCTATATATTTTGATCATATCCTTTCCCCTCCACCAACTCCTCTCAGTCCCTCCTCACCTTTAAATTTCTTTTTTTTGGAGACAGGGTTTCTCTGTATAGCCTTGGCTCTCCTGGAACTCACTCTATAGACCAGGTTGGCCTTGAACTCACAGAGATCTGCCTGCCTCTGCCTCCCGAGTGATGGGTCTAAAGGTGTGTGACACCACTACCTGGTTCCCCTTTAAATGTTAAATCTCTTATGCTGATGATTTTATCTCTAGAATTTCTAATGTTGAACTTGAATAAATCCAATTTGTTCAAGATACATTTTTTTGCGATTATTTATTATGCATGTATTGGGGGGGGGGGGGGGGGGGGGCAATATAACATCTGTGTGGAAGACAAAGGACAATTTGTGGTAGTTGATTCTCTCTTACTCTGTAACTACCAGGAATCAGAGTTGGTGGCAAGCTTGCTGAGCAATCTCACAGGCCCACGACAAATTATTTTTAAAAAGATCTATTATTGTTGGACTTAACATGTTAGTATATTATATATTCATGCTTAGTTTCATAAAGAATGTGTCTGTCCAACGCCAATTCACACTAATGTTGCTTGTTTTTTTTTTTATATCAGTTATATTAGCCTCATGTTGTAAGCTGGCAAGTGATTAACTATTTTTTAAAGCTTTGGAGAATTTTCAAAATGTTGGGACAATCTTTTCCTTTCAAAATTGACTAGAAATCCCTTCAAAGAACCATGGAACAAAACATTCATTTGTAAATACTTTAATTATGACTCAACCTCTCTTAAAATATAAGGGAAACGAGATGTTCTGTTCTTTTTTTTTCTGTCAGCTTTGTAAGTAACATATTTTTTTCCCCAGAAAATTTCAAGTTTATTAGCAAAACAGCCAAATTCTTCGTACTGATGTTTCCATAGCGAAAGTGCAGTATTGGTTTTCATGCTTCTCTTTTGTGGTCTATCCTGACAAGTTTGTCTATCTAGTTTTTTTGGAACTGCCTTTGGGTGAGACGTTTAACTACTTATTCTTTATCATTTCTTTTTTATTCCCACCAAAACATTCAAGGTCATAAATTTCCTTCTGAGGACTTCATCAACACGTAGTATTTTATTATTACCCATTTATACATATATTTTAGCCTCATTGTGATTTCTTTTTCACCTCATTTATTACCTAGAACTGTACTCTCCAATATAAATATAATATAAATATAATAGAAATCCATGTGCAACTGAAAAAAAATTAGCCAAAATAAAAATGAAAAAATATTGAAAACAGTTTCAGCAACACATTTATTTAACTTGATATAGCTAAAGCACTACTATTTTAACATACAACCAATATAAATATACAATGCCATGTTTTATATTTGTTTTCTGCAGTGTTTTAAAAAGTTAGTGTGTGTTTCACTTTTGAAATCCATCTTCATGGGGCTGTAGAGATGGCTCTGTACTGAAAAACGCTTACTGTTTTTCACAAAGGCTCAAGTTTGGTTCCCAGGAGTCATATCAGATGGCTCACAACCTCCTGTAACTCCAGCTTTAGGGTGTCCAACTTGCCTTTCTGGCCTCCATGGGCAACTTCACTCATGTGTATATATCTCTACAAACACAGACACATGTACATAATGAAAAATAAAATAAATTGTTTAAAATTACA
This sequence comes from Peromyscus aztecus, assembly GCA_902168405.1. Taxonomy (NCBI): domain Eukaryota; kingdom Metazoa; phylum Chordata; class Mammalia; order Rodentia; family Cricetidae; genus Peromyscus; species Peromyscus aztecus. The sequence continues at coordinate 16,604 of CABHPQ010168867.1, forward strand.
CCTTCATTTAGACATAAAAATTTCTTTATAAGTACTTTATCCATCTTTGAATTTAACAAGATTCCCACTTGAAAAATTAAATACTGAGTTGTTCCAAATACACCTAAAAGTTGTCCAATAATTTAGGTCAGTGTCAAAATTTGTCTTAATACTTATGCCTTCACCAATACAATTAGTTTGTTTCTTTTAGATGAGTTAATTTGATTTTGATTCAAAATCACCTGATTTTCAAACCACGTCTCTGTAAAATAACTTCACTCTTTTGTTCACTCAGTGTTATTAAATTTTAATTGGATGGTATTGTGGATTGATCCATGATATATGAATATTGCACAAAATGATAAGATAATCCGATTCTGTCAACGTAGCAAAGAGATCATCACTTTGCAATAATGTTGACAATGATTATAATAGTCTCTGTGTTGATTCGTGTTAGGAAAAAAAGTCTTTCTAAGCTTGAGCTTTTTGTACTTGTCTGATAGTTTCTGCTAACAGTATGGTTTATGTTAGTGCTTGCTTTTGCTCACTTGAACCCTGAGATATGCTATATCAGTTTGGCTCTTTGTGTGTGTGTGTGTGTGTGTGTGTGTGTGTGTGTGTGTGTGTGTGTGTGTGTGTGTGTTTGAACTGAATAGTGAAGGTCAGCCACCCAGAGATCTCTATGCCTACTGACTGACTCCCAACATTAGATGATCCTCCCTGGATCATCGCTGAAAGAATTAAACTTTGTGTGATCTCATTGGGAGAAGACGACTGAGGTGTCATGCCTGGTCTTTCCTGTGCCCATTTCCTATCTCTATTTTATTTTCTATACTTTTGCTATTATAAGCAATGATAATAAGACTAACCACTTCTCTTGGTTCTTTGAGTCATTATATGGATCCTTGAGATTGAAGGGTGTCTGGTGGAACCCTGATTCAGTTGACAATAAAAGTGGGATATACCAGGATGACCCTAACTCCAAAGCAAATCTGGTATAAAGATAGTTTGCAAAAAGAAGAAATTAGGAGACACAGGTAGAAGAGTTTTTGGTCTAAGTATATACTGGGAAACTCAACATGTGAAATTGACTATGCCACAACCACTGCATTGGGAATTTAGTTTAGGAATAATAATCAATACAGCTCTCAAGGTTAGCTTCACTGAATGGATAAAGAAATGTGAAACAAGAAATAAAGGCTATCATTGTCCTTATTAGCTAACGTGAAAGTTAAGGAGAAGGATGGAGCAGATATTAACATTGCACTAAACTTAGATTTCACCCAGACCAAGGTTCAGCTCCTACTTCTGAGGCTACTGCCAACTAAATGAATTATGCTGGGGTAACAAATGGATATTCTACAACCTTTATTCACCACAAAGCTTGTCTAGACAGTGGCAGAAGCCAAAACCAAGAAATGACCTGAATCAGGGGCTATTGTATAAAGAGCTGATTTATTTTGTGGATTGATTAAAACCAATTCCCAGAAGAACCTTTACTAAAATGAGCTGTCACTGTGACCAACTGTAGGTTAAGTAGCTTTGGTTTTGGATGTTAAAGAGAAGTGTGTGTTTAAGGTGACTTAGAACACAAGGATAATAAGCAGTGGTAAAAGGGTGCATGTGGCCCAGATAGAGAACTGGGTAGTCTTTCATAACGTAACAAGGGGATTCTCTTTTCCTCCATAAATGAAGTCATTGGCGTTGTATGTGTGATCTGTGCTAGACTGACTTCGTGAGGGTCAGGGAATCTTATTGTGTTCCCAAACCAAGTGGCCTTTGTGTAGAAATTTCATATAATCTTTTTTTTCAATAATCAAATAATGCTTAGGAAGGCATTATTAGATATGCTGTCTCAATCTCCCTTTACTGGTCTCTATATCCTAAGAAAATTAGTGATTTGCAAAAATAGAGCTTGAAAGACAAAGGAGGAAGTTTGAAGGGACTCACCCTTGCAGGGTGGATACTTTTACTTGGTGATTCATAGATTATATGAACAAAGCAAATGTTAATGGGTTGAATCATAGTCTTAATGTAGCACCATAAAAAGCTGAGTGAACTCATTTTGAAGCTTGATGATCCCCAAATTTAAAGGATCCTAAGCAAATATGTTCTACCATAGTTTGAATGAATTGAAAAAAAAAAAGGAAGGCAAAGACAATGAGAAATGTGGCTTCTAATTCTTGGAGGATGAAAGTCTGGCAAATTAAAGAGGATGAGGATTCATAAAGTATGAGAGTTTTCTAGTTTATCCTTTGCCTGGGAACAAAGCCATATGTTGTAAAATCGTCAGTAGATAGGAAGCGACTTCTGGGACTCTTTCCTAGGAGAGTCCAATTCACTGTGATTCCAGAAGCTTTTGAGAATTTATCACAGGGACTCCAGTTAGATCTGAAAATTTGGGGATGAAGTTGTTGATAGGGTTTAGGTCAAAGTTTTGATGAAAATTGGAATGTTCAAGTGGATCTTTTGTGAAGTAGCCAAGTCTGTTTTATCTAAATGCATTGTCAGGATGGATGTGATGTCTAACTGAGCAATAATTCCTTCCTTGCTACTGTTGAACAGAAGACATGTAAATTTACTACTCAGCTGATATCTCCTGGACATTGTACACGGGAACCTTTAAGATGCTCAAGGTTACACAGTTTAAATTTGGACATAGGAGTCACTAATTTAGTTATCAGCAATGTTAGAAGATACTGTCTTGTTATCAAGATTTCTCTGTACAGTAGTCCCACGTAGCTCATGGAAAGTGTACATGGCTTACAGAGATCCACAGTAAAATATTGATGCTCAAAATAAAGTTGTGCTATCTATGGCCCTCACTGTTCATGATATAGATTAAACTGCAAAATGTAAAGCATGCTAAAGAACACTGCTTTTTACCTCTTTTTCTTCCATCTCAGAAAAGAATTGACTGTAATTTATTGAATATTCTCCATTTTCATTTACTTTCTATGGGGCTGTCTGAATTCACTAGCTTATTTTCATAATTTAGTTAGAAGAGACATGGGCTTATATAATATATGGATGAAGTGAAAATGCCAGGAAGCAAGGAGTAAGCAAGGAATGGCTTGCATGCCGTGGGGACGCATATTGTCAATAAATCTGAGTGATAAAGTCAGCGAAGATCATTGTTCTCCTACAGTAATGAAATTCTTGGGAACCACCTAGGGGAGAGCCATCACTGACATTTCAGAGATGCCTAGAAGTCAGCTGCTGTAGTTGCTTGTGCTGGGGACTAAGTAAGATCCACAACACCCACTCAGTTTGGACTTTGGACTTTGGAGAATATTATTACACATCTGAGAATATTATTGATTCTATCCATAAAACTCTCTGGAGAAAGGTCACTTTTGAGTGTCTGCTCTAACAAAGATGACTATCTGAATTTTAGTCGCCCAGGCTCCAGCAAATAACCTGCCATTCCTGCTCCTCCAAGTCATAAACCCTATTGTCACTTAGAAAAGATGGTAAGTAGGATGGGACTCCTTTGCAAGAAGGGTTTTCACAGGAGAGAGAAGGCAATGGAGGGTGAAAATGACCAAAATTCATTCTATATGTGTATAAAACTGTCAGTGAATAAAAGAAGGGAAAAGAATGAAATCATAGTGTTCTCGATGCCTCCAGATGCTGTGGTCCACATGCAGATATGAGTTGGAAGCATCTGTAGCAGCCACTGATTTCAGTAGCTCTGGGAGGCACACATGTATCTTGGTATAAATAGACATCTACTCCAGATACACTCCTGCCTATCTGGTGGTGTATGAAAAGATCAAAGTAATGTAAAAGGAAGATATCGTCAGCTTAGACCCCCCCCCCACAGTCCACATTGTCCAACAATAGTCAAATATTACATCAACTGGTCATATCAGATTACATATTACCATTAGAGTAGTGATTTGAGTAATTATTGGAATTGGCAATTGATTTTTCTTGCTTAAAGTGAGAATAGTGGATAAAGGCATGGAATATTTATGTGTTTGCTTTCATGAGTGTAGGGAGTGGATGAAGTCCTTGGTGAATGTATATTATTTACATGACCACAGCCATGTTGTGATGGATCTTGATGTCTCAGACACATGGGATGGAAAACCTTCTATGCGTCAGGCTCAGAGGCATGGCAAAGCCTTCCTCTGGTCCAAGTATGGGTGTTATGAAGGATAGATTTTTAGCTAATACCAGTGTAAGCAGAAACTATCAACCACAGTTTTCTCCTGCCAGGTGACTACAACCTGAACGATCTCCTACAAAGACCTCTTACCAAGATTAGCTAAACCTGCCTCCTCCTTGCTCAGCATTATATAATAAACTTGCCTCCTTGTTTAGGAACATAAAATAACTGTAGTGAGTTTCCCGGCTGCTGGTGCGGGTCCATCAGAATGCACAGCCCACCTGATCACCAGCTGTTCTGCACATGTGTCTGTGTGTCTGTCCTTTCTTCATTCACTGGTTGCCTCAGTCTGGTCAACTCCAGAGCTCTGCAGGTCAAGTCACAGCACGTATATGCTCACTTTCAACATGATGGGGGATGGGGGGAACAATGGAAGGATGGCTATTATATCTGGCTGGAGAATACTTCTCTGTATGCTATTGTAAAGCAGATGCATTGAAGGTCATCTGGAAAAAGTCCTCCCTTTTCCTTTTTGTGTGGAGTGTGTGTGTGTGTGTGTGTGTGTGTGTGTGTGTGTGTGTGTGTGTGAGAGAGAGAGAGAGAGAGAGAGAGAGAGAGAGAGAGAGAGAGAGAGAGAGAGAGACCCAGCTTCTTCAGTGCTGGGATTACAGGCATGAACTACCATATTTACATGACCAGGTTGATTCTTTAACTTTCTTATGGAACTTGTGGAAGAGAGACGATTTCTGGAAAAGATCAAATTTGTATCCCTGGGGCTTTGATCCCTAACAAATGGTTATGTCCCTCTCCGTTGTAAGGGTGATGACATCGAAGGCCCATGGTTAACCCAGAATAATCTCTCTATTTCCAAATTCTTAACTTAATCATATCTACAATGTCTTTTTGCCAGCATCACATTTATAGTTCTGGGCCTGAGGGTAAGGACATTCTTTTAGTGCCATTATGTAGTAAACCACTGGAAGATGTCACTCCATGGAGCTTTCACATCAGGAAGTAGCAAGGATATGGGGGCTGTGTGCAACAGGAGCACTCATTAAATCTCACTGAGGCAGAGCCAACTTATTCTTCTTACTGCTGCCATTTGCCAAATTGGAGGCCAGAAGGTGTCAGATCTCCTAGAACGGGCCCAGGGTGGTGCTAAGAACTCAGATACTTCTGAAGACTAGCACATGCTCTTAACTACCAAGCCATCTGCCCATCTCCCAGGTCACCTTTTGTTTTTAAAGTTTTAAAATTATTTTTATGTGCAAGTGTGGTGTGTGTCTTACCTGTGTATATGTCTGTGTATCATGTGTGTTCCGGGTGCTAGAGGAGGCCAGACGAGAGCATTACATCTTAAGAACTGAAATTAGAGAGGATTGTGAGCTGCTTAGTGGGTACTAGGAATCCAATCCAGGTCCTCTGGAAGAGCAGCTGGTGCTCTTAACTGCTGAGTCATCATTTTTCTTGCCCTAGGCCACATTTTAAATAAGGATAATTTATTATGTTTAAGAATATTAAACAGAGGTCAAACAAAGTGCATCTTTGTTTTCTCTTTGCACTTTTGCAGTGAAACCATTATGAAGAAAACTTTTATCTTCCTGTGGCTAGCACCATTTTTCTAAGCCAGAAAAGCAGTACACTATTATTGTTTAATAACACATCTACATAAATAATATATATATAACATATTAAATATAAGAATACATATAACAATATAACAATAATAACAATATATTTATAAACAGTATAAAAGGAATGCCAGGAAATGTTTCTGTACTTTGACTCTGATGTGGGAGTGTCTCTAGTTTTTCAAGGGACAATCTGCAGAATTTAGGTGATAAAGAACTTGTCCAAGGCCAGAGGCGTTACTTTGGCAAAGTCAGAGCTTTATGAAGTTTTTTCTCTCTAAGTTCATCCCTTCCCATGGTCTTTTATTTGCAATTCCTTTTATCCATAGCTAGTGCCCATGTTACCAACCAGCTCCCTGAGGCCCTATTACTCCATGTCAGTTGGAAGCCTGGGCCGTCTTTGGCAGCTTCCCCTCCCTCAGTGTTTGACAGCAGTGAGTGGTGGCAGTGGCAGCAGGAATTGGGAACCAGCATCAGGTGGTGTCCTTTAGAGTGACAACTTTCATGCAGGCCTCCAGGACTGGGATCCTTAGCTCTACAAATGTTAGAGTGCTCAAGAAGGCACTCTAGAGTGATGCAGGGGAGGACCTTGGACCTGCCTCAACTGAATGTTTGCTGACTCCCCATGGGAGGTCTTACCTTTTTGAGGGAATGGGGGATGGGTTGCAGGGCAGCTGGAGGAGGGATGAGAGGGGGATCTGTGGTTGGTACATAAAATGAATAAAAAATTTCTTATTAAAGAAAAAAGTAGGAATTTAAGTAAAGTGGCTATAAGCCCTTTTGATTCTGTTCAAAAATCAGATTTATAGCCAGGCTGTGGTGGCGCACGCCTTTAATCCCAAAACTCAGGAGGCAGAGGCAGACAGATCTCTGTGAGTTCGAGGCCAGCCTAGTCTACAAAGCTAGTTCCCGGATGCTAGGGCAGTTACACAGAGAAACCCTGTTTCATAAAAACAAAAATAAACAAAAAAAAATCAGAATTATATGCTATTCTCATGGTATAATTAGATTTTCCAGAACCTCTTAATATAATTACTGACTCTCAATATTCAGAAAGAGTTATTTTACATACTGAAACTGCTGAACTTACTCCAGTTGATTCAGAATTAACTTGGTTATTAATTCAGATAAAAGAAATAATCAGAAATAGAAACCATCCCTTACATATAACACATATCAGAGCCAATATGGACCTACCAGGCTCTCTAGCACAAGATAATGATAAAATTGATCAGCTATTGGTAGGAAATGTGCGAGAAGCCTCAGAATTTCATAAAAAACACCATATTAATAGAAAAGGTTTGAAGAAAGATTTTTCTACTACTTGCCAACAAGCCAAGGAAGTTATAAAGAAATATTTTTCTATAACCAAACTCCACTACCTGCAGGAAATAACCTAAACGGTATTCAAAGAAATACATTTGGCAAATGGATGTTTCATTTTTCGGAGTGTGGAAAATTAAAGTTTTTCCACCATACCATCTCACAATACTTTGGCTTTATTTAGACTCTTTAATAATTTTCTTAAGATGTAAATACTATCTCACAATGTATAAGATTAAAATACACACATACATATATATACATACATATATATATATATATATATATACACAAACACACATACCTTCTGTTGTGATATTAATGGTCACATAGAGCACTAATTCTAGAATCAGGCTTCATTTAACTTCCTGTATGTGACTTTGGCCTTGAGTCTGAAGCAGATAACTAGGAATCAAGCTTGTGTATCCTGGGTATATTTAATAGGTTGTGGATCTTTAACCTCTCTGAGATCTGCTGCATACTACATTGAAAACGTTTATGTTTTCTGTAGTAAACTGTGACCATTCCTAACAGTATCCCTTGAAGTCTCCAAAAGGATGATAGGGCCCCACAATGATGCTTCCACCTGGATTGTGACAGCACCACTGAGCTGATGAACATCATCCGAAGAACAGCTTTGGATTACAAACTGCTCAGGACAATTTCAAGGCAGTTAGCTAAGAAGGTCCAGCATCATAGACAACTCCAGCCAGAACTTCAGATAAGCCTTGCACTTTCCCATCACACAGAGACTGGACAACAGCTAGTTCTCCCTGAACTTGATCTTTATCTCAATTTTTTCAGGGTCCCCCTGAAGATGCCATCACCTCCAGACAACAGGAAGTAATTTTAAGAACATGACATTCACATTTCCAAGAGGTGAAGTGGGTGGTTTTTGGTCATTTGGTGGATGTTTATCATCATTTAGGGGGATTCATTACAAACTGTTATTAGTCATGGTCAAGGAGGAAACTAAGCAAAGGAGATTAGACCCTAGGATCTCATTCTGAAAAGAAAAAGGGAGATGGATATAAGAATGATAGGATAAAAGGGTAGATTATTGAATCTACTTTTAAACTAAAAAAGCAACTACTAGTCTCAAATATTTCACATTGGTATGGATTTTTGTATATTGATAAAAATTTAAGGTTATATTTGTTATATTGTATATATATTTCTACTCTTGTTTAAGATATTTTTATATATTGATACAAATTTAATGTTATTTTTGTTACACTCTATATATGTTTCTACTCTAGCTCAAGATATATTTGTATATTGATACAAATTTAAGGTCATTTTTTTGATACTTTATTATGTGTTTTTATTCTTGTTTAAGGTATTGTACTTATGCAACTCATTTAAAAATGTAATATAAAGTTCTAGTTTTTGAAAGCTATCAAGGATAATAAAGAAAGACAGGTTATAGATAGTCATCTATAACAATCAAACTTATAGTCATGTTAGGTATGTTTTCAAGGTCTAACAGAGATATATTTTAAATAGATATATGGTCTTCAGACACTTCAGAGAGTTAAAGAATATGACATTTAAAATATTTTAATAACATAAGGCTTTTCATGACAGTGAGACATGTCTGCTCCTGTTCGCACCAATTTACCTAAAAAAAGATGCTGGGCATCAAAGAAACTCCATATGGAGTTTTCTTCCACTGTGGAAAAGTTAGCCACTGGGCAAGAAACTATCCTTGCTTTGACTGCTGGCACAGTATGCTGTCCAAATTGGGCAATCAGGACACAAAAAAAGGTGACTTCCGAACTTTGCCAAGGCAAGGTAAGATAGTCCTTCAAAAATTCCTGCTTCACAAAATGTCTGTCAGATATTCTAGGCCCATAGGCCAAAGACAGATGCCTCAACATTGCAGAGGAACCTTGTGGTGACTGTCCAGGTAGCCAGATGTCTCTGCCATTTCTATAGTTTTAGAAGTTTCTTGCTCTGTACTTCCTGTTTAACCAGGCAATATTATATCCTTCTTGAGTTTCTGATGGGGTTGAAAGATTAGACAGTTATAGTTACAGTTTTCTGTAGTTATGACAGAGAGTAAATTGGGCCCAGAACTTTGGATTCACCAAGATAGGATCGATAACAGAGTATTTTCTCCGAATTTACCAAATACTAATGGACTGGACATTGTGAATGTATTTCTTACTTGATAATTGTTCTTGTTTTATATAGTTTTACTATGTTAGAGTTAAAAACCTTTCCTTCTTATTTAGACAAAGGGGTGGGAAATGTTGCAGGAGAATTGTTCGCACTGCCACTCCGCTGTGCCAATAAAGTTTACCTTGCATCAGAGGGCAGAGTTAACTACCAGCTGACCAAAATTAGCCATAGAGGTTTTGGAAGACTGGGGACATATAGAGAGACACAGGAAGTAGTTAGGGAGGCACTTAGACTGATGGGTGGCTTTTTGGATTGAGGAAGGAGACAGAGAGTTTGTCACTGGCTGCTTATCTGCCGCTTCTCTGATCAATCAGGTTTTAACCCCATATCTGACTCCCGAGTTTTTGTTAACAATAGAATAATTTAGATAATCATTACAATGTTATTGGCATTTGGTTAGAGTTCTCCTGGCAGTGTGGTGATATGACAGAATGGAAAGGGGCTGGCTGGTCATATGCAGAAGGAGCCTAGTATGTGGGGTAGCTTTGCTTAGTAACCAAGAATAAACCTGGCCCTAGAAGAGTAACATGGGTTTCTTCCCAAGATGTCTGTCCAATTATTTATGGGACTCTGACCCTGAAAGAGCCACCACCTATGAATACTGTTGCTGTTACATCAGGCAACAAGCTTCTAGCACTCCAGGTTTGGGGTGGGATAATATGTTTAAACCATATCCAAACCATAGGATGAAAATTGTTAGGATACAGGTTGCACTAAGTCTGAGATACTAGCTATGTGCAGAAAAACCAACCACAGAAAACAAAAACAAAAACAAAAAAAACCCAAACCAACCAACCAACCGACCACCCACCCACCCACCCACCCAACTAACCAAAAACCACCCAGCAACCAAATAAAGGAAACAAAGCCATAATAAGCAAAACCAAATACTTTGCCCCACGATTCCTGCATTATGAGTAGATATGGTAAAGCCAAGCCATATAACCACTCCCCCCACACCCCTACCCATGTCACCCCCTACCACTGCCACCCACACACGCAAGAGAGGCTTAGGGAGAATCCAAAGCTTCATTTCTCCAAAAATGTCTGAGCACAGAGCATGGGCCTAGATGGAATCTGTCACGTCATTCTGCTCTGCTTCTGTCTTTGAACTAACAAACTCCCCTGAGAGGAGCTCTCAGCCTCTCCTTCTTCCCTTCCTTCTCTTCTCTTCCCTTCCTTCCTCTTCCCTCCTTCCCTCCCTCCTTCCCCTCCCCTTTCCTCCCCTCCCCTGTCCTGCCTTCCCCTCCCCTGCCCTGTCTTGCCCTCTCCTATCTTTTCTTCCCCTGCCCTGTCCTGCACCCCCTCCCCTCCCCTTCCCTGCCCTGTCCTGCCCTCTCCTATCTCCCCTTCCCCTCCCCTCCCCTTCCCTTCCAGCTGCTGGGATATTGTACAAGCAAACAGTTACTGATGGTTAGCCATTAGATGGCTCTTACTATTGATTTTTTTCTTTGTTGTGCTTTTCCTTTGAAAGCTGCATTCTGTATTTTGGCATTAAAGAAAGCCAGGCATGAATAAAAACAGCATAATTCTCCCCTTTCTTTCTTTGTGAGACGCCAACATCAGAATAAGCCACAAAGTCTTGTGTGGCTAAAGTGACTTTTGGAACCCATGGCTATGCTCAGAGTGCTCACACAAGAAGCATCGCCTCAAAGCCATTAGTGAGTGAACAGCTGCCCTGAGGAGAGAGGGTCTTAAAGGCAGAATTTTTGCCTTTGGTTTTTCTTGTTTCCTGCCCACTGTGAGTTACAAATTGGATGCAAACACCTTACCCTTGGCTGGCAGCACTCAATTTCACGATGTCTAATTTATATGTAAACGAAGTCTCACATTTACTTAATTATATTTCTCTTAAGGTTTTTCCACCTTATTTGGGGGGAGATTGTTTAACCTGCAATTCCTTTAACTCTGGCTAACTCCTCATTTTCCGGAATACTCTGACAAAATGACATCTGGGAATTTTCAAGGGGTCGTAAGCTGTGAGTCTACCTCCTTGGGAACCACACAGTTCCCCAGAGCTGACAACAAAGTCTCAATCAAGGATGCAAACAAAAACCTGTCTCCTCCGTTTGACAAGCGATTGGTAGCACCTTGCACTGGGGTCTTTAGATAAAATGAGGTATGAGAAGTGGGAAGGAATTAGATGAGGGTCAGTACGGCTCTGACTTCCAACTGCATCGAGAAATTTCTCCCAGTAGAACAGGTGGGTGCCCATTCCCATTTGATATGGCCATAACCTGTAATTTTTTTTAAGGAATGATGTGGTTAAGCATTCTTTTGTCTTTAATCCTAGCACTCTGAAGTCTAAAGCAAGAAGAAGTTAAAGGCTAGCCTGGGCTATGCAGTGAGATCTTATTTCATAAAAGAAAATAATACTTGTTGGATGTGAATGTCTGTGCTGTGATCTGAGCGCTGGGGAGTTTATTGGAAGTCAGCCTCCACTGTAGAGAAAGTTTGAGACCACCCAGGACTGTATGAGACCCTATCTCAAAATCAAACAACCAAAGATACAACTAAACCAAAACAAAAATACTTTGTTGATATTTTTCCAATTCTTAGCTTATAATTTTTTAAATTTATTTTTCAAACTGCAATCCCAGAATAAAACTAAAGTTACTCCCCACTCCATGTCAAAACGCAAGGCCCTAAACTGAGCTACTTGTTCCAGAAAGTCAACTTTTTGGAGACTGCCAAAGAGAAGCAGCTGTCACTGACTCCAGATACCCAGTAGATGCAAAAAGAGACAACAGAATTCTTTCTGTTGTCTTTCAAATACAGTTTGTCTGCGGAAAACAGAGAACCTCCCCATTCTGCTCCTAATAAACCCTGCTTCCCTCTCCCCTCTTCACTAGCCTTAGCTACAAAAACCCAGCTGGAAGGTGCTTTCTCTGTTCATTGTGCTCGGCTGGGCCCTGATACTGATCATGGTGTAGTCAGACCTTGAGACACCACCTCTCTGGTGTAATGCATTGCTGATAACCCTGAGCTGTCAGGGTCATCTAAATGCTCACCCTTTATTTCTTCCTACAAACTTAATTCTTATGAAAGCATTCCCACATAAATCTAGGGGCTGCTGTGGGATAGTCTATGCTGGTTGCTGTGTGCATTTTCTCTGGGCTGCCATAAGCGAATACCACATATGAATAATTCACAATCCAAGAAACCCATCCTTTCACATTTCAGAAGGAGCTGAGTCTTCTAGACACCTGAATGGGGGTGGGGGGGGTTGGCAGAGTTGCTGTGCCCTCTCCACAGGCTCTAGAGAAGATGCCTTCTTTCCTTTCTCCTGGATTCTAGTAGATGCCAACAGTCTCTGATACATTCTCCATACAGCAGTCTTCTGTGTGTCTTCTCATTTATTGACATCAGTGGGTAATTATCTCTCTTGCCCTAATCTGATGTGACCCTATTCTAACCAATTACAGTCCAGAGAAGGTCCCAGTTTTAGGGTTTGGGTTCCTACTACTTACCGCACTACAGTTAACCACTGCAGTTACTCTTTACTGGTGTAAACTCAGAATAACACAATGACAAATGGGCACTGTCCTCTGAAGCCTTTCATGTTTTGATAAGGGTGACTTCTTTGTGTAGGGGTGGTGTCAAGCTTTGGTAGGAGCAGCTCAGGTGTTCTTTTTATTCACAAGAGGATAGTCTTCAGTCCTCTTCCATGCATCCAGTTAACATGACGGGGTAGTCTGGTAGAAGAAATGAATTCCAGGTTGCAGGAGGGAATGAAGCTGTCCCTTGCAAAGTCCCCCAGACAGATTCATAGTAACATCTGTATTATTGTTTTCAGACAGTCCTTCTTGTTGAAGCTCTGCCTTGTAACTGAATGTTTAGCATTCAAGTGCAGTCTACCCTTACATCTCCAGGACTCAGTGAAACACCTATCTAGTTGAGGTGGGATAATAATGCCTTCCATTTCACAGTAGGAAAACGGGCATGTCTGAGCTCTGCTGGAATAGTTTAGTGACATGCTAACACCAAGCTATTAAATCTTCTCATTAAAACATTCCAGTCTTGACTGACTCATCAAGGTCGTGCCCCGTCTTTCTAATTTGACCGCATTTGGCGATAGCGCATGTACGCGGGGAAAGGAGAGAGGGAAAAGAAATAAATGATCAGTCATTGAATTAACTGCCTTCTAGATTTCTCATCTTAATTTCTTGTCTTTAGACTACCAGTTTCTTCTGAACTTGTGTTGGTGGTAGTGAGAGAACATTTTTATAAGAAAGTTCGCATGAGTCAAATTTGTGTGACTCTTGCTACTGCCATGTGTAGAGAGAGGGTCAGGGTCCTTCCTCTTCGGGGGTGTTGCTAGATTGGTTTTAGTGAGAACATGTTGGAAGCCAGAGGGACAGCGACTGGTAGAAAACAGAGAGAGGCTTTAGACCACTGAGACGGTTACATTTACCCAAACCCTGAAGGCATTTGTTTAAAAATATTCAATCTGTCATAGGCCTGGGTAGTCTTTTCCGCACATCTGCGCGATTTGTTCAGCTACCCGTGGATTATCCACAGGGGTGTGGGATAAATGGGAAAGATAAATCATTGTAGCATCAGTTTTTCTTCGTTACATAGTAACAAGGAAGTATCAGGAAGATTTTGATTCTTAGCTTATCAATCATCCGAGCCAACTGTGGTTATTCTAGAGTTTTGAAACAAATTTTGAATCACCACTTTCTAGCTTATGATCATTCTGAATTCTTATTAGTCATTCTGCAACTAGATTCACCCACTAAATTTAGTTGATTTGGGAACCAAAATTCAAATTAATGCATAGAACTTTATTGTCATCTCCAGTTTCCATTCTCATAAAGTCTGTACAGTGTGAAAGATATGGCTGGCAGAATTCTAAGGAATTTATTACATCTGCATTTACTTTGCTCATGATGTCAACATTAAGTTATACATTGGAAATAGACACTTTGTGAAGATATATTTTGTTTCTAGGAATTTCTGACAGGTTACCATGCTACAAAAGGAAACAAATTTAAGGAAAGAAATTGGTACACGCTTTAATATGGTAGTTCAGATTTGTTTGTATTTATTCATCCACTCAAGTATGCAGCAAGTGATTATTTTGCCAAGAGCCTTCTCTGTGTCCCTCACAGTTCTAGAGTTCAGTGACATGAGGGACAGATCAAGCCTTATTGTCACACTAGAGCTCACATACCTGAAGGAGGCAGGGGAAGACACAGGAAAGGGTACGAAAGTCCTTAAAGACTAAAAAGTGAATTACTCTGTAACCTAGGAATCCCATTTCCTGATTTTGAAAAGATGTCTTCACTCTTGCAACTGTTGTAGCTCTGTTCATAATAGCCAAATTACAGAATCAACCTAGGAACACACCACACACACACACACACACACACACACATGTAGCTAGAGTTTTCCTGCCTGGCCCACGGTCAGGATAAATCTCTTTCACCTGCCAGTCCCACAGCCGCTCAGACCCAACCAAGTAAACACAGAGACTTATATTGCTTACAAACTGTATGGCCGTGGCAGGCTTCTTGCTAACTGTCCTTATATCTTAAATTAATCCATTTCCATAAATCTATACCTTGCCACATGGCTCGTGGCTTACCGGCATCTTCACATGCTTCTTGTCCTGGTGGTGGCTGGCAGTCAGTCACTCCCTCTGCCTTCCTGTTCTTTTAATTCTCTCTGTTAGCCCCGCCTATACTTCCTGCCTAGCCACTGCCAATCAGTATTTTATTAGCAACACATTTGCCATACAGAACATTCCACAGCACACACACACACACACACACACACACACTTTGAGTCAACCCTTAAAAGGGGAAAAGTTTACCGTCTGTCAAAACATGGACGAAGCTGGAGAAGAGTGTGCTAACTGGAAATGAGCCAGATACAGAAAGACAAATGACGCATATTTTTGCTGATTTGTGGAATTAAAACAATTGAATTCGCAAAAAGAGTAGAGTGATAATTGATTGCCTGGATCGTGACGCACGTTGTACTTGAGGCTGAATTACTATGAGCTGGAGGGTGGTTTACTATTATGGGGCTTTATGGGTGGGTTATTGTTTGGTGGAGAGTGAGTATATATGAAATGCTTCAATTAGGTAGGATGAATGAGTGAGTCTGATTTTCTTTTCTCTGTTCTTATTTGGAGATCTGTCGCAGAGTGGTGAATGTCGCTAATAAATGAGCACTATGATTTCAGTATAGCAAGAGAGTACATTTGAAGTGTTCTCATTGCAAAACACTTTAAATATTTGCGGGGTGAACACATCTGCACATCTAGCACTTTAGAGGTTGAAACAGGAGGATTCTGAGTTCAAGGCCAGCCTGGGCTTCATAGGAAAATCTGGTCTTAATAAAAGAAGTTAAGGGCTGATTAGATTCAAGCGGTTTCTAGGAGTAGCAAAACAAAAGGGGTCAGAAATCAGAAGAAAAACAGGCTGGAGTGCAGTAGGTAGAGTTGACTTGGAGGAAGGTAGTGGTGGATGAATATATCAAATTATCTTATACAAATGTAAGACATTTCAGAGATTAAATAGAAATATTATTTTTCAGTTAAATAATTAAGGTAATTGTATATGATAATTAGTTGATTTAATCACTCCACATTGTCTCAAAAATTTTAACATAAATTTGTACTCTCAAAATAATGTACATTAATTTATCAATATATGAGAAAAATAAAAGGACACACACTTAATTATTTTTGCCAAGCTTACCTTAAGGATCAAAAGTCTAGATTCTACTAGATTCCATTTCTCTCCTCCGCAAAGGTGGATTTGAAATCTGTCTCACATGCTTTACCAAGATTGTACAAGCAATGCAAAGTGCAAGGGTGTAGACCCTCAGTCACCCTTGGAAGCTGAGGCAAGAGGATCACAAGTTCAAAGCCAGCCTAGGCTGTCTCGAAAACTCATAAATGTACTGCATTTTATTATGAAATAAATGTCTCCTTTAAAAATGGCTGTAATGAGATATGCAACCACGTTTTAAAGATCCTGTTTGCTGGGTTGTTACCCATTTATGTGGCATAGGTGATTCAATAATTACAATGGCCCTGCACCATCAAGTTAGTTTTTACTGTGTTGTAGATGAAGAAACTATTACTCTGCTGAAGGTCAGTTTGGAGGCTTTGGTCCCAGGTCCAGTCCAGGCCTGCATTCACACTCTGGTCTTCATACCACATTAGCAATTCTCCAGAAAAGTTGGAATTCTGTTAAATGCATTCTCCCAGAGAATGTCAACTCTCAGGAAACAAAAAACGAAAACAGGAAAAAAGGAGACTTTTTTGGGGGAGTGTTGAGTCTAGTTAGCAGAAGAGAGTGTTAAAATGCTGAAGCCGTTGGCCACAACTTCAGCCTGGTGAGGGAATTTTAAATAACTCACAGCTCCTGTTTGGCAGGCATTTGCAAAAGAAGAACCTGCCAAGATCCCTCTATTAGGAGGATTTAAGATTTCCTGAGGAAGCACTGCTGTCGTTAATATCATATTATGTAAATTATCTTGCAGTCATCAAAATGTTTAGGAAAACAGAACCATTTTTAGCCTTTTTTTGTAAGTCTGTATCCCAACTCTGTTGGGAGGGCCACATTGAGGTATGAGACATACAGGTACCTGAGTGCACTCGTATTCCAAATTTTAAATGTAAATAGAAGGAGAGTGGACCCCCATCATCCACAAGGACTGTATTTCATAAGGTTTGAAACCTCACCCACTGCCAAACCCCAGAAATGTTCTCCCCCCCATGCACAATCTTTTGATAAATTTTAATAAATAAATAAATTAGATTTATTTTTCTTGTATTTGTGTGTGTTTGGTATGTGTGTGTGCTCACGTCTGTGGGTGCCTGTGTGTGTGTGCGTGTGGAGGCCAGAGGTCAACCTTGGGTATCATTCATCAGGAGGGTCTACCTGGCTTTTGCATTAAGGTTTTTCACTGGAGCCTGACTGCCAAGCCAACGAGCCCCACAGATCCTCCCTATTTCTGCCTCCTCAGAACTGGGCTAGAAGCATGTTACCATCCCTGGCTTTCTGTGTATGTACCAGGCACCACACTTAGGACATCATGATTTTGCAGCAAGCACTCTACTCACTGACTTACCTCTTCGACTTCCAATTTTAACTGACAAATTAGGCACAGTGAGGAGTGAATAATGACCAATAAAGAAGAAGGACAATACCAGCCACATGCTGGAGTAAAAGTTACATGAACATGATCTCTGTCTCTCTCCCTTCCTCCCTCCAATCCTATGGTATTTACTTTTCTTGTGATTATATGAAATGATATGATGCTTAAGGCACTGGTTCTCAGCCTGTGGGTCATGAACGCTTCAGGGTTGCCTAAGACCATCTGCCTATCAGATATTTACATTATGATTCATAACAGTAGCAAAATGACAGTTATGAAGTAGCAATGAAATAATGTTATGGTTGGGGTCACCACAAAATGGGGTGCTGTATTAAGGGGTTGGTAGTATTAGGAATGTTGAGGACCACTGGTCTAGCTGATCCTTCAGAGACTCCCAAAAGTCTCATCTACTCAGTAATTTTCAATTATTTCTAATAACACTGCTGGGAACTTTAGCATGTAAGTTCTTTATTTACATGTTTTATTTCTCTCTGTTGCATATGTACAGTGTGTGTGTGTGTGTGTAATTAGGTACATGTGCACATGTGTATGCATGCTTATGGAGGCCAGTACTCAGTGTTGGGTGTCTTCACCAATTGGTTTCCATTGTATGTCCTTTTTTTTTTTTTTTTTTTTTTTTCCAGTGCGTTCCACTGAACCTGGAGCTCATAATTCAGTTAGAGAGATGCTGGCTAACGACCTTTAGGAATCCTCTTCTGTCTGTCCCGGACTTGGATCTGAAATTACAGACACATATCACGCAATTTGCCCACATTGTTCCTACTAATGTACCTTCGTTTTGGGCTAAGATGCAAAGGTGCAGTCTGGCTTTTTACTCTCCCCTTGAGTGAGAGAGTCACATATTTTGGAGACAATGTCTTCTGGTTGGAGAGAGGAAAACCCTTCCCTCCATGTTTTAGATAAATGTCACCCTCCCTACTACTGTGATTCTAAACATGATGTCACCATTGTGACTCTAACCATGGTGCCACTACTGTGACTCTAACCATGGTGCCACTACTGTGACTCTAACCATGGTGACCTTGGCTAAGCATGGGTGTAGCAGGACCCATACAAGATGCATATACTATTACTCTGGTGGAAAATGATTATACTATCGCAAATGTATTCTGCCAGCACCATGTGCAGTGACCTTGTTACGTTCATCTACTTTATTCTTGTTGGTTACTCAGCAGTTTTGAATCTGCCTAATATTTCACCTCTGGATCTGGGTCTTATTCTAGCCATCTCTAGAATAAATCTTGAAGCTCAAGATTTGTTTTCTGTGCACAGATTTGAATTATGCTTGTCAACACTCTGAGATTGTATCTTCAGTGCTCTGTGTACATTCATATGGAATGTGATCACCCTATGCTTGAGACCATGCCCTGACACCACAGGAACTCTCTCGGTGGGATATCATTCTATATTATGTATAGGCCTTCCTCTGATGACTTGTTACCTAAGTTCACCCCTAAATCTTATTACGTATTTCAGTCTTTCCAGTGAGCAGAGAATTACTTTGGGGTGGATGTATTTCAGCCTGTGCACACCTATGCAGAAACCCTTATCCTAGTGTTTCTTTTTGGATTAAATGGAATGGTTAATTTTGTGCAACAGACTACCTTACGCTAATCAGTTATGTTCTTTGCGTGTGGAGCATTAAATACCCTTTTCAGTTCTCTGGATTTTTATGTTAACTTTGATTATGAGGATGGCAAGGCTTAATCAGATTTTAACACATTTTTCATTGAAAAAATTTCTAAAATAGTCAAGATTGGTGGGAAGTGGGTATTTCAATTTACTCAGAACCATATATGTAGGCACAAGTTTCAATGATAGCCCATAACAAAATAAACAAACCTCCAAACCTAGAAAGGTCTCACTTTCCCATGTAGGATCACAAGGTAATGATCTAAATGGCTGGCAAGAAGGCATCTGTTTATAGAGTCGCAGAAAACGGAGCTTACTGCTCCATAGATAAGAGCAGGGAGAATTTGGGGGATTTAATCAGTGTTCATACGCTGTGCCAATTCCAGGTTAAATTTAGGTTCCAGGTTGATTTTTCCAAGAAGCAGGATGTTTAGCACTTGTATCAGGATGTTTGGAGGTTTCTTTTTAAATTTGGAATCCCGGTGGCTTATTGTTTACACAGTTCAACAGCATTCCTTTTTGAAAGTGGGAGTACAAACCTCCTGAGGCCTGACAAGGTCATGTCAGACTCTCCCTGAAGGTTTTTTTGGGAACCAAGTTTTTGAATTAATTTTATGGAAAACAACCTTGATTGTTCCAAGGTCAGGATAAGTTTCATCCAACCTGGATGGTCAAATGGAAGAACTATTTAAAATTGGATTTGTACATCTGTCCTTGAATTCCAGAGACCTTATTGAAAAATAACCCTGGCTGTGGCTGAGTAACCAACTCAGCTTCTAAAGTTTATGGAGAAAGAAGTGGTATCATTGCCTTAGCAAGGCTTTCTTGAGAGAGCAACATGCCAGATTCTTGTTCTTTTTAGCCCCTGATGATGGCTGTAGCTCTCTCTAGGAATGCCTTCTGGATGCAGCCTCTGCACTTGCTGTACCGGCTGCTCTTCACTTCCTTCTCCCTTCATCATTCTTGTGCAAAGAAAAAAAAAAAGAAGGCAAAATGGCTCAATACATAAAGACAAAGCCGCCAAGCCTGGTGACCTGAGTTTTATCCCCAATACCTACACAGTGGAAGGAAAGAACTACCGTACCCTGAATGTTGTCCTCTGACTTTCAGACATGTATTTTCGTGTACACCCCCTCCACATGAATGAATTAGTAAATAAGCAAATAAATTATATATATATATATATAAAATTAAATTTTTATAATGGGAATAACAGCTCCACAAAGTTCCCGTTCTTTAATTTTCAATCTGATTTGGTTGGACAAGTAGAACTCTGGGTTTTTTTATTTTATTTTTTTTTTTTTGCCCCTTTGCATCTTTCCTGACCATTTCAGAAATTCTGTAATGATTGAAAGCACTCAGGATGCCCCCTTAGGAGAATTGACTCAGCTGTCCTCTGCTGAGAGGAAAGGCATCCCTTCCCATCTTCTGATGGGTTTGATGATCAATACTGCTTACGCTGATACATTATCTTCTCAGTAAGGGATTGCAACAGTGGAGTTTCTTTCTCTGTGGATCTAGTTAACAGTATTTATATGGCACTCACAGCATAGTCACATGCTGGGCACAGAGTCAAAACGCAAGGAAACCACAAGAGCATTTTCAGACCCTCATAATGGATATGATAGTGATGTGTTAGTCAGGGTTCTATGGAGACAAAATGAGAAAGACACTGGCTATAAAAAAAAAATTAGACCATGTGTTTATGGTGGCCAAGAAATCCCAAGATCTCCAGAGGTGGGAAGCTGGGCCCTCAGCAGAGCCAATCATATTAATTCTAGACTCAGGGCAGAAAACCAATGTTCCAGTTCAAGAGTAAGATCAGGGAAGGACTGTCTTAAAGTCTTTTTGTTTCAGTCATGCCTTCAACTGAGGAGAGAGGAACACCCTGGTGAGGAATGTCAACAGGCTTGCTTGGGCCCCCTAACTCAAATGCAAACCTCATTGTAAAATATCCCACAGAGACATCCAAAGGGATGTTTAGCTAAGTCCCTAGTGGTCCCATGGCTCAGTTAAGTTCACATAAAGTTAAACATCACAATAAGCACGTATCAACAAGGATTTGACAGAGACTAAGTGACTAATATATCTGATGGACATTGTTGGAGATTCCCCTTGTCCCTTTCCAAACCATGGTAGATTAAAATTCTATAATTTAAAAGTGCATTTACTGTACCTAGTATATTGAATATTAGAGAACAGGAACACAGTGTTCTTGCAGAGAATTATTTGTTTATCCTTATTATCATATGGATAATTGGACCTGTCCCTTGCTTCTTCTCCCCAGCACCAGGAGAGTGTTCTATTTCATATCAGTATCCCGGAAAAAGATCAAAATTCAAAGTTTCTACTCAAGACACATCACTTTTATGCCACAATAAAGTTGAACCTTGGAGTTTGGAGACTGTCTATATTTCCTGGGATGTTAAGGCTGGTTCTTCATGTGTGCATATGGAATCAACCATTCCTCTGGGACCAGAATGTGTTCAGAGAATGAACGTGTAGTATGCATGCTGTTTCTTGAGGGATAGGGTAGGGAAAGATGTGGTGAAAATTGATGCTGAGTATTATTCCATGTTTTTCAACATAATTTTATAAAAAGGAGCTGGTTGTCTCAATGCAACATAGAACTTACTTAAATATTCCGACTCCAAAGAGAATTATGTCTACAGTTGGAAAATGCTCTGGGAAGATAGAAGTAGTTAAGAGACATTTTAAAAATTAAATTTATCCACATTTGGGATGAACTAGATTTCAAGGTCTGTCAAAAGCAATAAAAATGTCTTCAGGGGTTCAAAGTAAATAATTAAGACAGATAATTTTTTTTTTTACATTTAACATACATTTGGAGACTTCTTAGAAGCTAAACATTTGGAGAAGAAATAGATATAGTCAAGATATCATTTCTCTGTGTCCATGAATTTAGAGTGTTATAGGGAAAGAGAGAATCGGTGAGGATCCCTGATATTGGATGCAAGGAAAAATGAGGATGAGAGTGAGATTTGAAAGACAGACTGTGGTCAAGTGTGCAGAAGACACCTCAAAAGGCAGTAGAAAGGAGAAGAGCATCTCCATTTTAAAAAATCCTATAATGGGTACAGTCTTTCATCCTCTGTGCTGTTTAGTTTTAAATGAAAGCTTACCACAACCTATATTGTCCTGAGAAGGGAGTTTCAGTTAGAGGGTCTACCTAGCCCAGACTGGCCAGTGTGCATGCCTGTGGGGTATTGTTAATTGACACAGCCCACTGTGGGTAGCACCATTCCTTGGGCAGTGGGTTGTAGTGGGTAGCTGTTCCAGCTTTGACTTTGAAGCACCACCCCAGTTAGGCAGCCCGTAACTGCCACGCCAACCTAGGACCTGCCCCTGGGGCATGGCCAGGATAGGAGCCCTTAAGACCTGAGGTCTGTGTGGGAGCCCGTTTTCGGGTTCCTCATGCCTTTACCCAGCATGTCCGCATAGAGGATGATTAGGGCCACAGGCCTGAGTGCAGGTGTCTGAAATGGTCTGCACTTGGCTGTGCTGGGGATGAGGTCTTTTGCTCCACCCCTTGGCGTCTCTATAAATACCCTGGGGCAGAGACAGTCAGGGCCCGTTGGAAAAGGTTCCACGCCCTCTCGAGGCTATCCTTTATTTTCTATCTGTTTATCTCCTCAAGATTCTCCTCAATAAATCCTTCTATCTAATATTTCCTGCTGCTCACACTCAAGAAAACTCTGGGGAACTGTGGAGTGGTGGGTATACGCCCCACAGGTCTGGACATGCTGGCTCTCTTGGTTCCTTGTGATCCTGGATGCTGGATGGCAGACTGAGAGTCAGAGTTCTCCAGAGAACCCTGCTGGATTGCACTTCACCTCTCCCAGATCTTGTAACCAACCCCTTTACTGGCTGTAAGTTACCCCTAAATAAACCTCCTTTTAGCTATGTGGAGTTGCCTTGTTAAATCCCTGCATTAGTGGGTCTTGAGATGTGTAAGAATGGAGATGGCTGACTTGAGAGTAAGCAAGCAGCATGGGCACACATGTCTCTTTCTGCTCTTTACTGCGGATGTGATGCTTAAGTTTCTGCCTTGACTTCTCCAAAATGGAATTATAAGCCAAATAAAAATTCCCTCATTCCCTATGTTGCTTTTTGTCATGGTATTTTGTCCCAGCTATCAAAATGTAACTGCATTCACGTCCTAGGCTGCTTAGAAAGGAGTCTTAGAAGTCTTCTAGGCTAGTCACTCATGCAGGACTCTTTTTTTTTTAAAATTGTTCAAATGTATATTTTAATATTGTATTTTTTGAGTTTATAATATATCTATTCCCCCTTCCCTTTCCTCCTTCCATGCTCTCCCATGTATTGGATTTATACATTTCAGAAAGTTCTAAAAGAAAGATGCTCAAGATTTTCAGTTGAGATCGTTTTTGTTGCTGATCAGTCTTATTAACTGTCCCGTCCAGACTTAAGCAGCTTGCTTTCCACAGAAAATTTCCTCATTGAGGATATGAGCATTAGATCAGGAGAAAGGTTCTCTGAGCTCATTGGCAGGACAGTACCCATCAACGTGTATTTCACAGGGCTACAAAACTGAAGAAACAGCAGCTAGCCCATCAAAAGATAGCTGCTCTTCAAATGATGTTCCTCCCTCAAAGAGTTTGAGCACGAATAACCTTTGGGCTGTTAGTACCTTTGCCTTTTGTTTTTGCTTGCGTGTGCGTGCGTGCGTGTGTGCGTGCGTGCGTGCGTGCGTGCGTGCGTGCGTGCGTGTGTGTGTGTGTGTGTGTGTGTGTTTACATGTGTGTGGATGCATATGTGTGTGGGCCTCACACTGACATTGAGTGTCTTCCTTAACTGCTCTCCATCGTATACATTGAGGCAGAGTCTCTCACTTCAAAGCAGAGCTTACCAATTCTGCTAGTCTCAGTTTGTGCTAGCTATCCCTTCAGGAACCTGGGAGTGCAGGTGGGCTGCATTACTCACTGGCTTTTATATGGATGCTAGGGATTCCGGCTCTAGTCCTCACCAGGATTTGTCTCTCAGCCGCTATTATTGGTGGCATTTCATTAGTGTAGACTACAGCTTTAGTACTATAGCGCTTGCACTTTACCTGTTGTTTCTCATTGTAAATTCCCAGTTCTGCCCGTTCAATCTCTCTTTCCAACTCCTCATGTAACTCACATATAAAAAAATAGCTTGAAGTCCATTTTGTGAGATATTAGCGTGGCTACACCAGCTTGCTTCTTAAGTCCATTTGATTGGAAAGTCTTTTCCCAGCCTTTTACCCTGAGGTAGTGTCTGTCTTTGAAGTTGAGGTGTGTTTCTTGTATGCAGCAGAAAGATGGGTCCTGCTTTCATATCCGTTCTGTTAGCCTGTGTCTCTTTATAGGTGAATTAAGTCTACTGATATTAAGTGATATTAATGACCAGTGATTTTTAATTCCTGTTATCTTTTGGTGGTAGTGTGTGTGAATTTCTCTTTTTTTTGGGGATTTACTGCTGTGGCGTTATCTATTGCCTGTGTTTTTGTGGTTGTACTGACTTCCTTAGGTTGGAAATTTCCTTCTAGTGCTTTCTGTAGGGCTGGATTTGTGGATAGGTATTGTTTAAATCTGGTTTTGTCTTGGAATGTCTTGTTCACTCCATCTATGGTAATTGAAAGTTTTGCTACAAAACGACAGCCTACAGAATGGGAAAAGACTTTCACCAACCCCACATCTGACAGAGGGCTGATCTCCAAAATACATAAAGAACTCGAGAAACTAGACAGCAAAATAACAAACAATCCAATTTTAAAAATGGGCTATATAGCTAAACAGAGAATTCTCAAAGGAAGAATTTCAAATGGCCGAAAGACATTTAAGGAATTTCTCAGCATCCTTAGTCATCAGGGAGATACAAATCAAAACAACTCTGAGATACCATCTTTTTTATTTTATTTTATTTTATTTTACAATATAATTTAATTTTACATATCAGCCACGGATTCCTCTGTTCTCCCCCCTCCCGCCCCGCTCCCCTTCCCCCTAGCCCACCCCCGCATTCCCATCTCCTCCAGGGCAAAGACTCCCCAGAGGATTGAGATCAACCTGGTGGACTCAGTCCCTGAGATACCATCTTACACCTGTCAGAATGGCTAGGATCAAAAGCACTGCAGACAGCTTATGCTGGAGAGGATGTGGGGCAAGGGCAACACTCCTCCACTGTTGGTGGGAGTGCAAACAGGCACAGCCACTTTGGAAATCAGTATGGTGGTTTCTCAGAAAATTGAGAATCAATCTACCTTGAGATCCATCTATACCACTCTTGGGCATATACCCAAGGAATGCTCAATTACACCACAAGGACACGTGCTCAACTATGTTCGTAGCAGCATTACTCATTATAGCCAGAACCTGGAAACAACCTAGATGCCCCTCAACTGAAGAATGGATTTTAAAAAATGTGGTATATATACACAGTAGAGAAAAACAATGACATCATGAGGTTTGCAGGCAAATGGATGGAACTAGAAAATATCATCCTGAGTTAGGTAACCCAGACTCAGAAGGAAAAACATGGTATGTATTCACTCATAGGTTGATACTAGATGTAAAGCAAAGGATAACCAGACTACAATCCACAGCTCCAGAGAAGCTAGCTAATAAGGGAGACCCATAGATCACCCTAGGAAGGAGAAATAGATGAGATCTCCATGAGTAAATTGGGGATGAAGGGTGGGCAATGGAGGGCAGAGGATAGGGAATGAGAACATAAAGGAATGAAATGGTTGAGCTGGAACAGGGATGGAGTTGGAAAGCAATGAAAGAGATTACATGATAGAAGGAGATACCATGGGAGATAGAGAGAAACGCAGTGATGGGAAAGTTGCCAGGAATCCCCAAGGATGACCCCAGCTTGGACTAGTAGAAATAGTGGAGAGGGTGCCTGAACTGAACTGGCTTACCCCAGTGATCAGACTGGTGAATACCCTAACTGTCATCACAGAGCTTCTCTTCAATGACTGATGGACACAGATGCAGCGATCCACAGCCAAACATCAGGCAGAGCTCTGGGAGTCCAGTAGGAGAGAGAGAAGAGGGATTGATTCTATGAGCAAGTGCATCAGGATCATGATGGAGAAACCTGCAGAGATGACCAAATCAAACTAGTGGGAACTCATGACAGTTGGATCAATGTCTGTGGAACTGCATGGGACTGGACTAGGCCCTCTGCATGGCAAGACAGTTGTGTAGCTTGATCTGCTTGGGGGCCCCCTGGTGGTAGGATAAGAATCCATCCCTGGCACATGAGCAGGCTTTTTGGAGCCCACTACCTATGATGGGACACCTCATGCAGCCTTGAGGCAGGGGGAAGGGCTTAGACCTGCCTCTACTGGATGTGCCTTCCCATGGGAGGCCTTGCCTTCTTGTGGGGGCAGAGGGGGTGGTTTGGGAGGGGGAGGCGGGGGGGGGGGGGGGGAAAAAGGGAGGAGAGGGATCTTTGGTGGGTAAAATGAATGAAAAAATTTTTTTAAAAAAAAATAGAAAAAAATAGCACAATCATAAAGGCCACAAACTCATTTACTTAAAAAATATTAGTGTGTGGGGTGTTTGTGGGTATGTGTGGATGTGTATGTCTGTGGGGAAGTGTTTTGTGGAGTAGGGTCTCTCCTTCTACCTATGTGTGGATTCCTAGGATGAAACTCCAGGTGCCAGTTTGGCATGGCAAAGCACCTTCACTCACTGAGCCCCTGTGCTGTCCCATCATTTTAGATGGTCTGTTTGCAAAATGATCCTGCTTGAAAAATGGCTGTTGTTTGGCTGCATTCTCATTCCGAATCAACCACACTCAGACTTTGAAAGTTTTCAGAGAAAACTGCTCTAAAAATGTAAACACAACTTCTCATTTTGCAGATGTTTTGAGGGTTTTGACTACTTTAGCTTTAATTAATGTCAGTAACAAATTTAAAGTTGGGAAAAAATCAAGGAACAAGTGACAAGAAATAAATATACGACTGTGAATCATCATTTATTATAATTATGATGTGGTGGTATTTCAACAAAGTTTATATGAAATACAAAGCAAATCTTGTACATCGTGTATCAGAACAGCAGTGCAATTTTTAGATTTCAATGAGGAATATTTATGTACTTTATTTTTTTTATTAATTTTTTTATTTAACATACAGAGTAATGCTTCATTATAGCATTTTCATACATATGTCATTATACATTGTTCTCATTCATCCCTCTCTCCTACTGCTTTTTCTTAAGCACCCCTCCGTGGGGAATGTATTAATGATGATTTCAAAACTCTGTTGTGGGGCTAGAGTGATAGCTGAGTGGGTAAGAGCTCTTCCTGTGCCATCATGAAGAGCTGAGTTCAGATCGTCCACCCACATAATAATCTGAGAATTACCGTGTATGTGTCTGAAACACCAGTACTATGGAGGAGGGAGATAGGCAGACTCCTGGGGCTTAATATCTACTGTCTTAGTTCCAGGTTTGGTGAGAGATCCTGACTGAAAAGAAGAAGGTTGAGAGTGGCAGAGCAGAATATCTGATACCTGACATCCTCCTCTAGCTTCCACATGTATGGGCACGGTGCCTGTGTTTACACACTCGTATCACAGATACAGAGATACCCCACCCCTCTTAAAACTGCTATAGTCTAGCAAGTAGTAGTGCATCATTTCATAAATTGAGTACTGTCAAGTAGTTATGTTTATGTTATTGAGCCCCACATTTCACTAAACTAACATTTAATGTTGATTCTTGTACTGATTTTAGAAATTATTCAGAGCAAATTTGTTGATGTATCTATTTTAAAAGTTTTTTTCCTTCTCTCTAGATCAGTGGTTCTCAACCCGTGTGTTGAGACCCCATTGGGGGAGTCTAATGACCCTTTCACAGGGGTCGCATGTTGATATCTTGCATATCAGATATTTATATTATGATTCATCACAGTAGCAAAATTACAGTTATGAAGTAGCAATGAAAAAAATTTTACGGTTGGGGTCACCACAACATGAAGAGTTAAAGGGTCTCAGCATTAGGAAGGTTGAGAACTACTGCTCTAGAAGATGGCGTGAGGTAGAACATAAGTCTTGAAGAAAACACATCCCCTAGTAAGAACAAGGACTAGGAGGGTCCTAGGCGCCAACTTTTGAATTGCTTACCAACTCATTGATGTGCTCCTCTCCTTGCTCACTCTGCTACTGTCCTTTCTACCTCACA
>CABHPQ010168868.1:15075-40970 GCA_902168405.1 Peromyscus aztecus
ACACACACACACACACACACACACACACACACACACACACACACACATACACACACACGAAACTAAAGGACTTTGAAAGGAAAGGCTTGGAAAATGACCACAGGATCAGTCTGGCCAGGACAACACTGCCACATTGCTGGACCCCACAATACATTCACCACGGTCAAGTGGTCCAGGTCTTACCTATGAGCCTCTGGCTGACAGAGCTAGGGCAAGGCCTGCTCCCTTGCTAAACTTCCCTAAGAACAATTGACTCATCCTAATTCTTCCATGTGGAGCAGTGGAAAATTTCAGTCTTCTGCCCACAAGAGCACTAGTCCCCCAGCCCTTGCAAAGACTGAACGAGTACCAATAGGTGGTCTCCAAACTGCTTTAAGTCAAGCAAGGCCTGCCATCTGCAGGACGTGGGTGTTAGGATCCTGCCCTCACTCCTGTACATGTGCAATTCGGGGTCTTGCATCTTCCATCATCAGCGGGCGCTGGCGACTACATACCAGCCTTAAAAAGCTGGATGCAGACCCCCACCCTCTCTCTCTGATCTCTCTCTGTTTCCTCTCTGCTCCCTGATCTCTGCTCTGCTCCCATCATCTTTCTTTCTCTCCAGGCCTGGATCTCCTCCCTCCCTATCCCCTCCTTCTTTCGAATAAAGCTCTTTGTAACTCTGGTAGTCGTGGCTGGGGCCCGTGACTTTTCCACTGGTAACCTGCGCCACCACCAGCGCCATTTATCATGACCATCATTTGGTGTTGTGACTCAGATAGTGGGAGCAGAGCAGAGAGCAGGGAGCAGAGAGTGAACAGAAAGAGAGCAGAGAGAGAGGATGGGGGTCCATGTCCAGCTTTTAAAGGCGGGTATGTAGTCACCAGTGCCCGCTGATGACGGAAGACGCAAGACCCTGAGCTGCTTATGTGCAGGAGTGAGGGCAGGATCCTGACATTCCAGATGTTTTGCTTATTATAAATAAAGCAAGCGAATAGGAATAGGGGTGTTGTTTCTCCTGGAAAAACTCCAGCTGACTTGGTGGGCATCAGTTGGCTCTTAGGGAGTAGGGAGGGGGCCTTCTGAGGTAAACAGGTGTCCTGGGAAGGGGCTGTCCTGTTGCCCTGGAGCTGTTCATCCCTCTTGGCTTGGCACCCTGGCCGCTTTTGTGTCTGACAGGATGCTGGTGAGGCAGAAAAAACCTGAAGTAGATCCACCTGTCCAGATGGATTTAAGCTGGTTTCTGGAGCTTGGGAAAAATTTTGAACATGTTAAGAAGCAGCCATGAGAAAATTGGTGACCGTTGTAGTGTTTAGTACTCTGTTTATATTGGGTAGTGTTAATGAGAAAGACAGAGATTGGAACATATTTTTAAGCTTTATCAGAGACAGATTATTTTAAGGCACCTGTTTTTGTAGAGTCTAGACACTTTTGGGTCTGGGGGTGTAAATACCTTGTAGCTGTTACAGTTTCATACTTGATGATCCCTGGACTCCAGTTCTGTGGTGGTCCTGTACCATTAGCTGAGAATTAGAAGAGGGAACTGGGAAGAGAAAAGCTTGTGGGGTGAGAACTCATTTCTTTGGAATTAGGGACAGGGCAGACAGCAGGGCCCTGTCTGTGTGCATGAGGAGAAGAAGAACTGCTGACAGGACTGGAGTGAGGCACATGGAGGGAGCAATGGAATGAAAGCTCCTACCTTAGCTGGAGAATCTTTTCCCATTAAGTAACCCTGAAAGTACAATAAATCTAAGGCTGTCCTCCCTATCCAATAAGACAATAGGGAAATGAAGAGAGGTGAGACCCCAAAACTCTCAGGACTGGGTTAGTGGCTCTGGTATCCAGAAGGAAAGAAATGGATCGCTTCCATGCTGCCAATTCATGCTGTGTTCCGGGTTTCCTGCAAACGAGCCTGTGGCCAAGCCTAAGTCTGCTGGAGGCCTTTGTCCCCCTGCCCCTTGGTGCCTGGTGCAGTCAGCTGACCGGTTGTCTTTCTAGGCAGCACTTTGAACAAGGCTCAGTTGATGGCCTGGCAGGGCACGCACTAGCCTGCGTGGCCTTTTTTACCCCCCAAACTTAAAACAGGGACCCAATATCTTTCGGGAGCCAGCGTATGCCAGCACTTGGCAATTCTATTCTCGGGCTTTTTCATCTCTCCCTGGTATACCTTAAATGCCACAGCTGAAACTTCCACCTGTGGGGTCAGGAGCCTTGCTCTCCAGATGCTTAAGTTTTAGTCCTATGTCAGGGAGGTCTGGAAGACGAGACAGATTTTACTCCATGTCTTGAATTTTTTTTTTTTTTTTTTTTGATGTCTGCTGGCTTGAGGACAGCTTTTGGAAGACCTGCCAGGAGGCAGGCTATAAACTGATCATAAACTTATTTGCATACATCCTAGCCCGCTTTCAGACCTGTCTGTGCCTCTCACGGTAGCTTGAGAACAAGTGGGAGGAGTTAAGGTGAGTTAAAGTCCACCCAATGCCAGAGAGCGGAAAGCGGAAGTCAGATAGACAGAAGTGGTTGCACGTGGCAGGGAAAGAATCAGAAATGGGAGGGAGAAGGGTTCAGAGCTTCAGTAGAAAGCTTGGGGATAAGGTAACTCTTTTCCTTTGCCCATTCACTGGCAGAAGTTAGATAATTCCCATGAAGCTGTTATGTGGCCAGGTTTACTGGTATCCACCCCTATGTCCCACGGCTGCAGCACTGAGAGAGAAAAATAAAAAATTAAAATAACAAACGGGATCCCAGGCTCTTGTCTCAAGCATCCTTGAGAATAGGCAGTCTGTGAATCGGCATTAACAGCACAGGTTACCCAAACCATTGTTATGATAAGGGTAAAGGCTGGGGTGTATGCACCGGAGACCCCCCTGGGGGGGGCCAGACAGCATCCTATACTTTGTCAAGATAGAATGTGTTGTGGTAGGCAGCCGAGGACCCCCCAGGGGTCTGGCGCGAGCAACATAGCTCAGGCTGCAGCCGTGGGAAACAGAGGGGGACTCATCAGTCTTGGGGAGATGTGGTGGTGGTGGTGGTGGGAGCACAGTATCGTGGTGGCGGGCAAATGGGTAGCGAGCAGTCACAAGTCCTTGGTTAGGTTTCCGACAATATTCAGCCCTGGACGCCAGGTGCGCAGAATTTCCTATCCGAGTCATTGCACCAAATGATGGTTATGATAAACGGCACTGGTGGCGGCGCTGGTTACCAGCAGAAAAGTCACGGGCCATGGCCACGACTACCAGAGTTACAAAGAGCTTTATTAGAAAGAAGGAGGGGATAGGAGGGAGGAGAGCCAGGCCTGGAGAGAAAGAAAGAAAGATGGCGGGAGCAGAGCAGAGATCAGGGAGCAGAGAGGGAACAGAGAAAGAGCAGAGAGAGAGGGTGGGGTGTAGCTGGAGTTTTCTGGAACTGTTGGGTGCCATTTGTAGCTGGAGTTTTCTCCAGTCCTGTCCAGCCCCACGGACCCCATAACCGCTTATAAAATAATCACTCAGAAGCTCATATTAATTAAACTGCTCGGCCATTAGCTTAGGCCTACCACTGTCTAGCTCTTACACTTAAACTCAGCCCATTTCTGTTAAACTATATGTTGCCACATGTTCCATGGCTTTATCTGCTGCTTTTACATGCTGCTCCCTAGACGGCAGGCTGACGTCTCCTGATTCAGCCTTCCACTTCCCAGAATTCTCTTCTCTGCTTGTCCTGCCGATCCTATACTTCCTGCCTGGCTACTGGCCGATTAGTGTTTTATTTATCAATCAATCAGACCTACACATTCACAGCATCCCCAGCAGTGGTGGTCCGAGTCTAGCTTTTTAAGGTGGGTATGTAATCGCCAGCGCCCGCTGATGATGGAAGATGCAAGACCCCAAGCTGTACATGGATCCTAACAATGGTGAGTTTTAAAATGAGTCAGGCTGAACTTGTGTCAGCTGAATAGCTTGGAATAGCAGTGAGCTCCACATGGTACCTGAGTCAGGCTGTCAGCATCCTGACTCCATCGTTTAAGCAGCTGTATGATTCTGTGCCACTGTCAGGTTCAGGTCCTGAGATGGGGAAGGGACATTGGTGCAAAGAAGACTCTGACCAGATGAGTTTCACACAAGTGGTGGCCCCGAGTAGCTTGAGCCATCTTTACCTATATTTCAAAAACAAACATTTTTCCACCCCACCCCACCCCACCCCAGCATTAACCTCAGGCAAAAACAATCATGTGTTTCTCAACTTTTTGTTTGTTTGTTCGTTTTTTGTTTTTTGGAGACAGGATTTTTCTGTGTAGTTTTGGTGCCTGTCCTGGATCTCACTCTGTAACCAAGCTGGCCTCGAACTCACAGAGATCCACCTGGCTCTGTCTCCCGAGTGCTGGGATTAAAGGTGTGCGCCTCCACTGCCTGGTGCTCAACTTTTAAATTGGAACAACTTTTAAACAAAAAACAATGCTCAGTATTTTGCTAGATTGGCTAAATATTGAGCCAGGAATATCCTGTCCTCGTGAAGTTAAAGGTGATAGACATAGGCACACGTTCTCAAGAACAAGAATATTGTTCAAAACTTAACAAAGCATATTTACAGAACAAGGGGTGATTTGCCATAAGTTGCTTGCATACAGTTAGCTTGTATTTCTCCAACCGTTCCCTTGTCCTACAAAAGAGTCCTGCATGCCTAAGTGTCTGTGTAGAGGGGGAATTTTGATAACACACTCCTTTTCTATCATGTCACACTGTTCTTAACGTTTTCCCCCCAGAAATAGGAGACATAGTTAATGTCCCCTGTGTTGCTTCCTTATATGTGCCCATTGACTTTTATTTCCCTCAATCCTGCCAGCACTGAATCAGGAAAGTTTCCAGGGTCTGGAATAATAGCTGATATTTCCAGATAAGAGACCTGAGAAGCATCAGTTCCCAAAGAATTTTAGGGGAAAATATTTGAGAGAAAAAATGGGGTTTCCAGGAATGATCACATCTGTCCCATGCATGACTGACTGACCAAGGGACACTGACAGCCACCAAGAGAATCACCAATGCTGTGAGAGAGGAGAGTGCAGAACACTGCAGTCCCAGCAATATTCTGTGCTGTCCCGAGGCCCGCTGATTCTTGCCGAGTGATCAAATGCTGGAGAGAGATTTAAAGTATGTTGAAGAGATTACCCCTTAAATTGCTTGTTTATTGATTCTAGCCAGTGATGTTATATTTCTAAGAATTTTTCACTCCCTTTGGCTTTCTGAGAAGTTTCATGTAGCCCAGCCCAGTTCAAACTCCTATTCCTCTGCCTCAATTTAGAGTGCTGGGATTATTAGTGTGCGACATCACACTTGGCTTGTGATAAAGAACATTTCTATCAATGCCTATTTCTTTTGTACCTCTTGCAACTCCTAATCTGCTGCCACCATAATTAGACTTCCTCGTTAATGAAATACTATATCGCATGGTCTTCAGGAACCAGCTTCCCTCACTTAATGCCATTCGTTAGAGTCTGGATTATTTCAATACATATTCTTCTTCTTTTTGATGAATAGTATCTCATTTATATGTGTTGGGGATTTTTTGTTTGTTTGCTTTCTTTGGTTTGAAATTTTGAGGTGACTCACTACATAGCCCAGGCTGGTCTCAAATGCACAATCTTCTCATAAGAGGCTAAGATGACAGGTGTCTGCCACCAGACCCCAGCTCAATTTTCAGGAAACTTGTTTACCTGCAGTTAAACAGGGGACAACTTAGGAGCTGCAATAATGACACCACAGAAACTGACAAATAACTCAAGCCCAGGACCAGACTGTACTCCCCACCCCAAGCCAGTTAACACCCCAGCTTTGGGACCCCAGCAGAGGGTACTCACTGAGCCTTCCTGGTTCAGCAAGCCCCAAGATCCCTCTCATGGATGGTGCTGAGTAAACATTAATTATCATTAGAAGTGACCCTACATCTGCTGGTGCAGCAGCTCTAATGAGACTTGCAGGAGGTGGCCAGAGACAGCCTAAGGCTTCAGAGCTGTGTGCTTTGGCATGGGCAGGCTCCTGACCCTGTGGGTAGAGTGGCATGATTCATCAGTTTTGCAAAAGTAGGTGGGAGGGGGCAGGAGGTCTGTGAGCTGAGACTACTTTCTTACATCCCTTGACTATATCCAGCCCAAGCCCATCAAGTTATTTAACTTGGGATTTGTGTGATACAGATCAGTTTTTAAAAATAGCATGACTCTCAAACAAATGTTTCACTTACATGCTATACAAGACAGAGCTGTGTCTGGCTACCCTCCCAGCAGTCTTTGCACTTGAGAGATAGAGGCAGGAGTTGGAGGCCAGCCTGAGCTACATGAATCCCACCCTTCCCCCCATTAAAAAAATCTTATACAAAGTTGGAGAAAATATTTTATTGCTTATGTCAAAAACATTTTTCAAACACTGAAGAGGTTTTGAGTGATAATAGAAAATATAGGATGGGACTAAATTATCTTCAAACCTTGCCAAGAAAACCCACCTCTTAGACTTACCCCTAGGGCATTATTTACTCACTTATTTACTTATTTATTTTGGTTTTTTGGAGATAGAGTCTCTATACATAGTACTTGCTGTCCTGGAACTCACTATGTAGACTAGGTTTGTCTCAAACTCCCAGATATCTGCCTGGGTGTATTACCATACTTGGCCTGATCCTGGGCCTTCTAAAAGGCTCGTGAGTACAACAAAGACAAGGGGAAGAGATCTGGGTGACATGTGCACATAGTGTTACAGTGGCAATTGTCCCAGATTACGTTCTCTAGAATCTCGCCAGCTGTATGATCTTGGTTGACTGACTTAACCTCTGTAAGACTGCTAGAAAGAATGGGAATGTGTGACCTATAGGCAGTGAGCATTGTCCTAGACAGTGCTGGGACCAGATACAGGCTGGTAGGACATTGTCAACTATGTGTTAGCTTTTGTTGGTGTCAGTGTGAAAGATGGGTGGATTTTGGGAGTGGGGATGTAGTATGTAGGAGAGAAGACAAGGCATTGGCAGGAAGTCTTGGCAGGTGATTGACCATGGAAGGCATGGGGGCAGGCAGCGACTTCAAGAGCTCATTGACAGAATGCAAAGCTACATTACTTGAACTACCAGTGTTTAACTGGGTTTCTTCCAGAGTGATTCACTGCCTGTGATAGATGTTATTATCCTCCTGGTGTGTCTCTCATAAGATCTGAATATTTCCACTTGCATTGGAAGCTCTAAGCTTTGTTCAGTGGAATCCAGGACTATGTGTTCTTCTCTGTGCCCACCTGACAGCTTGTCTGCTTTCTTAAAAAAAATCACATATTGATTGAGATGTGCCACGCAGGAAACAGAACTCAAGTCCTTTAAGGAGGGCAGTCTGTTTGGGGAAACACAAAAGCTGAGCTATCATGAAAGAGAGGAACTAAACCAGCCTGGGAACATAGAGAAGGTTCCAGAAGGAGGCACTGAGCTGTTTTGAAGGCTGCACAGGAATTAGTTTGAGCAGCAAAGGTGCTATGACTTAGGAAATGTTTGGTCAAAGACTGGGAAGATGTGGGGCCATAACTCATAGGCTTGTAGACCAGCTACTGGGCCATAACTCAAGCACTCTGAGGCAGAAGAGGCCAGGGAATAGAGGAGCTGAGATGACTGTGGTTTATTGGTCTCCAAAGAAAGGAGTTGCCCATGAAATTAAAAACATAAAACCTTTCAAAGTTATCCAGACAGGAGCTGGGTGGGTCAGGTAGTTCAATGGCCATGCTCAAGCATTTATCTAGCTTGAGCATGGCCCTGGATTCCATCTCTAGTACCATACATGCACACACACACACACACACACACACACACACACACACACACACACTTATTATTATGATTATTATTGTTGCTGTTAATAGTGATAATACAAATTTTAAAATTAAATAACACAAACTTATTGTAAAAATGAAAATAAAAAAAAACTACAGAGAAGGGAATGGGGAATAGCTTGGTCAGCAGATTGCTTGCCATGTAACCATGAAGACCTGAGTTCAGTCACCAGCAACCATGTGGAAAAAAAAAACAGGCGCAGCATTGCAGTCCTATAATCCCAGTGCAGGGAAGGTGCAAACGGGATTTGGGGCTTATTGACCAGCCAATCTAACCCAATCAGTGAACTCCTGGTTCAGCCAGAGGCTTTTTCTCAAAAACTAAGGTAGTCCCTCCCATCCAGGCTCAAGGAACATCTCAGAAGAGTGGGTGGATAGAGCATAAAGGGTGGAGGATGGGAAGGAGTGCTGTGAGATGCTGTCTTCTGGAAATGACCTGGCTGTTGCACCCATAAACTCGCTACAGCTCTGGTAAGTTCTTACCTACACAAGAGCAAGCCAACAAGATCAGCCAGTATTCCAGCAGGTAGCACTAAATAGACTTAGTAGGTTTTGAGAGAGAGAGAGAGAGAGAGAGAGAGAGAGAGAGAGAGAGAGAGAGAGAGAGAGAACATGAAGGCAGGAGATGGATGCGTTAGAGTTGAGGTGGATATGATCAGTGTATACATGCATGAAATTTCCAAAGAACAAATGGAAGGTAAAAATAAAAAGTTGGTAGGCTGCTGTGGGGTGGTGGCTAGGTCGATAAAAACACCTGTCAAGCAAGTTTGAGGACCTGGATTTGGATCCCTATCTAAGTAAAAAGCTAGGTGTCGTGGCACACATCTGTAACCCCAGAGCCAGAGGAGGCAGAGACAGGAGGATCTGTGAAGCTCATTGACCAGCCTGCCTAGCCAGACTGAGGAGTGACAGGTTCAGTGAGAGACCCTGCTTCAAAAAAAATAAGGTGAAGAGTAGTCAAGGAAGATATCCAACCTTGACCTCTGGTACATCCACATTCTTGCATACACACACACACACACACACACACACACACACACACACATACACACACACCCTCAGAGAAGCTAAGAAGCTAATGAAGGAAATAAGTATTCTTTCACAATAATGTAACACTGTGAATGGAGCCTCCCTGTCTCTTTTTGTGCAGATGCACCTTACAGAATGGGACAGTGATCTTTCCTGTAAGTTGCTTTCATGTGGTTTACTCTCCCATACTGCTAATGTCTTCAGAGAACTCTACTTCATACTTCTGCACCATAATTTGCTTCAGCCATGCTCTGCTGTTGGACATCCACTTGCTTCCTTTTTTTCTATTATAAACAGGCTGTAGCAGTCACAACTACATTTTCACATGCCTATAAGCTCCCTGGGATAAAAATTCATAAACAGTGGAAAGACTAAAGGATTTAACTGTCTTCAAAGTGTTGGCATGGGTTGTCAGTGTTTGTTCACTGGACAGCTCCACAGCTCCTGTGTATGCTCATGACTGTGCATGCATGGAAGTCAGGAAACAACTTGCCAGACTCATTCTTCTCCTTCAACTGCGTGGGTCCCAGGTATCATGTTGGTGGCAAAGCCCTTTACCCACTGAGCCATTGTACTAGCCCATCTGCCTTTTCACTGATGTCCTCCGAACTCTCATACAACTGGAAATTCTTCCACATGGTACTCTTCATCAGGAGTGAAAAGATAAGTAGGCTGGGATATCCCACCATTATCAGAACAGCCTCAGAGGCTAACCACAGCTTACAAAGTCTGTTGTTCTGCCATAACAAGACAGAGATTAGAGAGTTCATAAAGAAAACAATTAGCAGACACAGTAGTATATACCCTATAATCTCAGCACTCAGGTGACTGAGGGAGGAGGCTCCAAGGCCAAGCTGGCTACAGAGTGAGGTCCCCTATTCATTAAAAAAACATAAGAAATTGGCTTCACACCCAAGTCACAGTCTCCCATATCATATGAAACACTGATTAGGTTGCATTTTTTAAAAAGATATTTATATTCTTGAAGTTCTGGCTGCTGGAAAATCTCTGGAGAGGCAAGTGAGCATGGCTAAGGCTGACAGGCAAAAATCACTGGAAATAAGGTTTAGTTGGGAACCAAGTCCAGGCTGATGACTGGGAGGCGTTCAAAAGGGCCATACCCTCCTGACTGAATCGCCTCTCTCATAAGACAAATATATTTCAATGACTGCTAAATCTTAACACAAGTTGTAGAGGGAACATTTGAAGCATAAAAGATTCTTAGATGGGGCTGGCAAGGTGGCTTAATGGTTACAAGCACTGGCTGCTCTTCTAGAGAACCCAGTGACACCCACATGGCAGCTCACAACTATCTGTAACCCCAATACCAAGGAATCCAGTGCCCTCTTCTGGCTTCCATGGACACCAGGTACACATGTGGTAAACAGACATTCAAGCAGGCAAGACATGCATACATGTAAAATAAAAGGTAAACTAAATTTAAAAGTTTAAAGTTCATATACACCACATACACACAAAAGAATCAAAACTCAGTCTAGAATATTCTTTTAAGAAAGAGTAAGCTGTTCGCAAGGGGATATGGTGTTCTTTTGGGGAATAAGTGTGTCATCCAGGAAAGATCTGGTCTCAACCCAGGAGACAATGGAGATTAAGATAGAGATCATTTAAAAAGCCCCAGGAAGGAAACTGACAGCCGGGCCTTCAAGGATATCCCAGGGGCATCTCTTTCCTCTCTGTACCGTGGCCCCTAGCATGATGCTGGGAAATGGCTGGGCCAGGCTCCCAGGAGACTTGTCAGCACATCAGCACAGTGTTATCAGGGATAACACTGATACTTACATGTCTAGTGTGCTGGGTATTGAACCCAGGTTGTCAAGTTTGGCTGAAGGCATGTTCAGAGGTTTGTCTCCTACATGATTCTAGAGCCAGCCAAGTTGACAGTATTAACCATCACAGCTTCTAAATGGCATTCTGTCGTCTGAGTGTGTGTCGCACCTTTTCAGGCTACTCCATTTCCTCAAGCCAAATAGTTCTGATGTGTGAATGTGGGCGTTGGTTTAGCCTTGGCCAGATGTGCTGGTTAGGGTTTCTATTACTGTGATAAACACTATGACCAAAAGCAGCTTGGGGAGGAAGGGGGTTGGTTTACCTCACAGTTGTAGTCTAGGGAAGTCAGGTAGGAACTGAAGCAGAGGCCATGGAGGAATGCTGCTTACCAGCTTACTTCCCATGACTTACTCAGCCCGATTTCTTACCATCCAGGACCATCTGTCCAGGGTGCACTGACTACAGTGGTCTGGGCCCTCCCACATCAATCATCAATCAGGAAAATGCCCCCACACACACACTTGCCCACAGGCCAATCCTGTGGAGACACTTCCTCAGCTGAAGTCCCTTCTTTAGATGACTCTACCTTGTGTCAGGCTGACATAAAAACTAGCCAGCACACTAGACGTGCAAGCATCAGTGTTATCCTGGAGTGCTGATGTGCTGGCAAGTCTCCAGGGAGCCCTGGCCCAGCCATTTCCCAGCATCATGCTGAAGAACAAGTTATTGTCTGACTTCCACAGATGTGCTGTGACATCATACACGTGTACCCCCCACATGCATACATACACGCATACATACATATAAAAGTAGATAGTAAATAAATGGAAAAAAAAAACAAAGATGAAGGTAGTGAGACTTGGGGAAGTGAAGTCCCTGGTGCATGACTTTTGGTTCCCCAGCTCTAGCTTCTCTCTATCTCTCTCTGTTTCTATTTCTGTCTCCATCTCATTTTCAATAAAATATCTGAGTTTTGAGTTTTAACTGGGTATTGCTGACCTTCAACTTGACTGACAGTTCAGACCAGATCCTTCTCTGTTGTGGAGCACTTTTCTATACACTGGCAGGTGTTTAGCAGCACCCTGGGGCCTCATTCAGTAGCAACACTGTCTATCCAAAGGAGTTGTAATAGCAAGTATGTCTCCAGCCATATCAATTGTCCTTAGAGATCATATCACCCCATTAAGGATCATAATTTAGCTGGATTTCTATTAGTTGGGGATTCCAGTTGGGAGTATTTGGGATCACAGTGTAGCATTGAACCTTTTTCAGGATGAGCTTTTAAGCCCAAAAAAACCATGTTCTTGGTTGACATACTTCTGTTAACAAGAACAGTTAGCCATAAATGGAACTACAGAAGCCAAAAGGCAAGGTTAGTACATTTAGAGACTTTCTCAGAACTATGGACTTTGATGGATTAGGACTTTGTTTTCATTTTAGCAGGTGGTGCTGTCTACATGATGAGTTTTATGGCCTGAATGGTATTTCTATCATGGAGGCAGTTGTGCTAAGGTCTAGGAGTCTACTAAGGTGTGGGGCCCTGTTACAAACCAGCAGGCAGCCTGTGCCCTTCTGGCAAGCCCTGGCTCATTCAAGGTAGCCTGCTAGGATGTTCTAGGCAGAGTCTTGAAAAAGTCATGAAGAGATGTAGACTGAAGCCCTGAATCCCTGCCCCGGTCCTGGGATCTCAGATGTTAGGAGTGGAGTGAAAACTGTGGGCATCTGAGGTCAGCCACAGGTGGACCCACACTGTTCTGTGGTCACACTTTGGGGAGGAACTGCAGACTGAGGCTTTTGGTAAAGGTGTGGTGGTGAGTAGGCAGGTGGTCAGAGTCAGACTCCAGAGAGTTAGGCTCTGTCTTGATCCTGTCCTGACTAACATGTGGTCCAGCTGAGTCCCTTCACCTAAGTTTACATTGGTAGCTTCTCTCTACCTCTTCCCAGGACGGTTGTCAAGGCCAACACAGAGTGCTGTTTCCAAAAAGACCCATCCTCCCTTCATCTGCTGCCTTGTTCTTCAGAGCACCAGAATCAAACCCAGGGCTTTGAGCATGCTGGGAGAGCACTCTACCCACTGAGCTACAGTCTTGGGCCAGAGTTAATTTTTTTTATAACTCACACCCTACTATGACACACAGCAGAATTGTGGGGAAGCCCGGCTTAAACATAGCCCCTGGAAGGAATTTGTAAATTCCTAGAGAAATATAAATGTTCATATTGTTTGACCAGTGGCTTGCTTGTCTAGGAATTTATCACAGAAAAACCTAGATGTGAGCAGTGGATCAATCACTGTATAGCAACATAGTGGGATACTGTACATACACACACACACACACACACACACACACACACACACACACACAAATCAATTGACTTGCATGTACTGACAGGGAACTGTGCCCAAGATGTATTATTAAATAGAATTACATATAATTTGATGTAAAAAGATATATATTAAGAAAAAAGAGCAAATTGCTGAAGTATTCTGTATAGTAACAATGTCATATGATATTTATAACCAGCATATTTTTAAACCTGTAAGAATCAATACTAAACTAGAGGCATGAGTAGTACTCTGACTCAGTTTGTGTCTGGAAGCTTCAGAACTTGAAAGTGGATGATCAGTCCACAAGTCAGCCCCTGGGTATAAATGGTACAAAACCCAGAATGCAAGAGGTGAAAATTTTGGAGTTATATCTAAGGGCAGTGAGAGGGAGACAAAGAAACAGAGAGAGACAGATCAAGAAAAGACAGAGACAAACAGTGACAGAGAGAGCGGACAACCCCTACTTCTTCCTTTTCATCCTCTTCCCCTATCACCTCCAGCTGACTGGATGTTGCCTACATGAGGGCAGGACTTCCTTAAACAGTTCAGTGACTCACAAGCCAACCTCTGGGGACATCATCACAGACTGTTGTGGTTTAACTGTAAACTATCCCTAATGTCAGGCTTATATGTTTGACCCCAGCTGGTGGTACTGTTGTGGAAGGTTATGTGGTTTTGGAGATATGGGGTCTAGCTAGCTGTGGGGGCAGGCCTAGAGGGTTCTACAAGCCAGGTTTCTGCCCAAGCTCTGTTTCCTGGTCTGGACTGTGTAAAAGTAGCTTCCAGGCTCACATGGCTACAGAGCTGCCTGGTGGACTGTAGTCCCTAGGACTGTGAGCCTAAACAACACCCCCTCCCCCTAAGTTACTTGTAAGTTAGGTATTCTGTCACAGCAAGGAGAAAAGTAATGAAGACCCAGACTTACTCAGAAACAGGCTGGTCACTGATCACCCAGGCCTCCTTCAATCAAGTTAAGCAGTCAGCATAGCCCTTGGTAGGGGCACCCACTCTCACCAGCTGCCTGTGTTTAACATACTGATGTATGTTCTGCTGAAGTAACTTATTGTGTGTCCCCTCCCCCACAGGATGGATGACATTCAGCTCTGCAAGGATATCATGGACCTGAAGCAGGAGCTGCAGAACTTGGTCGCCATTCCAGGTAATATGAGCGATTGCACCCTCTCTTAGCCACTGCCTAGGGCTCTTCATCTGCCCTCTGTACCCATGTGTCAGGCTGACCAATGGGTAGGACTGAGGCAGGACCGGTCCAGCCAGTCTCTCCCTGGGGCTGAGCAGGATGGTGAGTGTCGACAGCCCAGACCTCCCCTGTCCACCAGAGAGAAGCACACTGAGCTGGGAGTCTTGTCAAAGCAGGAACTCATTTTATTACATCAGGAGTGGACTTATATAGGTTGGGGTGATGAGGGATGGGGTGAGGATAGCAGGCCAATGAGAGGATGCCATCTCAGCAGTTACCAGGCAGAGGCAATTCTAGGTCAGGTTGAGCTGAGTCATTCATATGTGGAAGTCATGTCCAAAGACAGGTCACCAAACTCAAGGTAGGCTCAGGAAGTTACACTGGGCCTCATGCCCAGGCCTTATGGGGGCCAACATCTCCCCCTTTTGTTTTTTGTAAGACATGGCCCCTGTATTAGGTCGTCCCCCACTTAGAGATCTTACCCGTCATTGAGTACCATGTATCATAAATAGGGGGTGTGTGTCGCTCCATGACCTGTCATAGGTCGTCTCAGCCTGCTTGAGAGCTTACCCGTCATTGGTCAAGTGGAGAGCAGAAGAAGGGCGCTGATAGGAGGATACCCAGCCATGGGAGGGACCAGACTCCTGAGTGGCTAATCTTTGGTAGCGTACGCCGACCTGATTTATCTTAATCGTCTCCAATCTCTGGTGGATAAATTGTGTGAACTTATTGAACACACAAGGCCCAATGGTGAAGAGGAAAATAAGGAGAAGGAAGGGCCAAGGAGGGAAAGTAGGTAGAGTAAGAATCCGTGAAGACCTGTCCACAGAGGTCTGTCTTGAAATTCCCATCATCTTCTTTCTAGGTCTTCTGGAGCCTCTTTCTCTTATCCTGGATAATCCCCAACTTGTTAGTGTAGAAGCAGCATTTTTCCTGTAACAACAAAGGTCCCTCTTTTCTGAAGTTAGCAGATCTAACCCCCTCCTATTCTGGCGAACTACTTCAGCCAGAGAGTCTAACTGACTCTGCAGGTCAAGAACGGTGCTGGAAATGGCCTTTATATCATCAATTAACTGAATGAATGGATAATTTCCTAAAAAGATGTGAGGACAGGCCTATTCCCATGGCTCCTGTGGCCATGCCTGCAGTTATTCCCAGTCCAGCAGGGAGGGGTGTCATTTGAACAGCCCTCTTAGACATTCTTCCTATGTAGTCAAAAGAGGGTACTGGAAGAGCCTCATCACTGGGGACGATATCTGCATCTGGTATCAGCATGGCAGGGGTGCAAAGGCCTGTCCATGACCCAGGGAGGAAGCTAAAAGCCATTCCTCCTCAGCACACAAAAACCATTCCCGTTCCAGGAAAGGCGCAAAGCTACACAGAGAAACCCTGTCTCGAAAAACCAAAAAAAAAAAAAAAATAATAAAAAAAAAAATTCCCATGGAGGGACATACCTGTTTGGGGGGGTGCTAGTGTGGTTGCCAGCACAAAAGAAAGATGAGACCTGGCCCATATCAATGGCATCTGTACTATTTTGTGGCAGAGCCCAGAGACAGGAAATCAGTGGGCAAAACATGGAGGGGCTGCACCTTAATAGGCAGGGTAGGGGAACAACCCGGTGGAGGGATAGTAGAGGAAACATCAATTTCAAAAAAGGTAAGGTTGGAATGGGAAACATTAACAGGCAATGCCAGTGGTCATGGTGGCCCCAGGCAAAGGCAGAGCCAACAATTCTCAGCAAGGGAGGGATTGGTCTGATTGAGTGTGGAGAAAGATGTCTCCAGGATGGCCTGGGTATCAGCATTGAGGTTAAGATCCCCTTTCTGACCAGGGAGGGCTAAGGGGTGATAGAAGAGCTTGGGGAACTCAGATTTAAGCAATTGTTCCACTCTCTTTTGGATCTGTAACTCCCACAACTGGTCCTGCACTCCCTCGCCATTAGAGTAACTCATGGGGGCCTCCAATTCCCTGTAAACATGGTCACTAGAGTGGCCGAAACAGGGTTCAGTTCCCCACTGGATGCCTTCCAAACAGAACCAAAAGTACCTGAATGGCCAATGCCATTTCTGGTGGTGATCCAGTAGGTCTTATTATCTATCAGTCTTTCTAATGCATTCATGCACCGTGGTGTAGCAGGTGGCATGCATGGACTGGTAAAAGGAGGTGCAGGGGCAGGGTCCAGGTTTGCTATTTACCGTAGGTATGA
The DNA here is from genome assembly GCA_902168405.1 of Peromyscus aztecus. Taxonomy (NCBI): domain Eukaryota; kingdom Metazoa; phylum Chordata; class Mammalia; order Rodentia; family Cricetidae; genus Peromyscus; species Peromyscus aztecus. The sequence continues at coordinate 31,431 of CABHPQ010168868.1, forward strand.
TTTTAGGCTTTTCTACCCAAACCCATTTATGTGAGGCAGATTCAATAATGGTGGTGCTGGTATGAATACTGAGGTATGCAACTTTACCACCACAATCTACTGTGCTAATCAACTGTCCAGAGTATGGTGAGGCCTTGAACACTCCACCACCACAATTACAGGGTTTTCTGTATATCAAGTTCAGGGTTTCTTGTGTATCATAATGACCCCCAAACTCCTTTTCACCGGGCTGGGCAGTCAACATCAGCATCAGGACAAGCAACAGCATCAGCATCTTTAGTCGTTTCTGAGGAAGAAGCAAAAAGACTATCCTCGGGTGGAACACTCCCTGGAGCCATCATTATCATTGTCCCCTTGTTGGGGTAAATATTTGAGGTCTCTGGCTGGTACCCAGATGGGTCTCTTTTCATTTTGAAGAAAGACACATCTGAACCCTCTTCCTGCAGTGAGGAGTGAGTCTGGCCCTCTCCAGGACCCAATTAAGGGGTCCCTCCACTTGACCCAAATGGTACTGTAAGTAACCAAGGAGGACCAATGTTTTTGGAAAGGAGACAAAAATTTATCTTCCTTAGAAAAATTTAAAATATTTAAGGTTAATAATGCCTTTCTTAGTTGATCATGTGGGGGTAGAGACTCCCCCTTCTGTTTTGTAATTTGGACTTAAGTGTTTGGTTGACTCTTCCCACAATGGCCTGGCCCCTAGGATTATAGGGGATGCCAGTAGAATGATAAATTTTCCAGGTGTGTAGGAAATTTATAAAGGCTTTGCCAATAAAGCATGGGCCATTATCTGTTTTGATTTGACTTGAAACATGCTTGGATTTTTCCCCGGCATGAGCTGATGCCCAACAAGCATGGGAGAAAGTATCTACAGAAAGAAAAACATATTTAAGTTTTCCAGATGGGGAATAGTGTGTGACATCAATCTGCCAGAGATGATTGGGGCGAAGTCCTCAAGGATTGCTCCCCATCTTTTGGAGGGGAGGGATTTGAAGGAAGGGCTGACAAGACTTGGAGGTCCGGACAGTTTTTTTGAGATCTTTAATCAGTACCTGAGGAAACTTATGTTTCAGGCCTCTCCAGTTAACATGGGTAAGTAGGTGGAAATCTGTGGCCTCAGTAACAGTATTACATTGAGGCATTGAAGCCAGATGGTCGGCCAACTGATTTCCTCTGGAGAGAAATCCTGGCAAATTTTGGTGACCTCTAAGATGTTGTAAATCAATGGGATTGAGTCTCTGTTTAAGTAAGGAGTGAGCCTGAATCATAAGAGGAGAAATGGGATTGAAATCTAATTTAATATGGGCTTCAACCAGGTTGGGCAAAAGATTTACAACATGAAGGCTATCAGAGAATAGATTAAATGACTCTGATATGGAATCTAGCACCATAACAACAGCAAACAGTTCCTTAAACTGTACAGACCCCTCCACCTCACGGGAGATTGTTTTTAATAGGTATAAGTTCCTCTCCTCGTCCAAGGGGTGGGAACACAACTAGGGAGCTCCCCAAGCATTCCCTGTCAGTAAACACCTAAGAAAATTGGGGTTTGGGTGAGGCAAAAAAATTCTAAGGGGCCTCTACTCCAGACGGGAGAAGGAACTCATCCATTTATAAGGGCCATAATGGCAATCAGCCTTCTCTGGAAACCCCTCAAGGGCTATGGCAATTCTGCTATTATTTCTTTGGGGCCAGGTAAAGTCAGTAATTTTAAATGGAACAATAACAGAATGAGGTTCTGTGCCAAATATCCTGACAGGAATATCCTTGCCCTTAATAATGCAATCGGCTACCTGGTTGGTCAGGGAGTAAACCCCGGGGGGCTCCACCCACCGAGAGGTGAACCCAATGAATGGGCTCCCCCTCTTGTGCTAACAGCACAGTGCATAAGGTTTCCCCAGGAAAAACACACAGGGAGACAGGCAGGCCAGGGTCGAATCTCCTCAGGGGCGCTTTATCAATGGCTTGTTGAACCTGTTGCAGGATTTGCAAATGGTGGGAGGATAAGGTAATCTGGATAAAAGGTCAAGGCCCTTAAGGAGTTCATTTAGAGGGGTTAACTGCTCTGTGGGCACAGAGATCCATGACCTTAGCCAATTTATTTCTCCCAGCATCTTTTGAAGCTGAGTTAAGGTATAGGTCCCTTGAATAAGCAACTGGGGTTAGCTGGAGAAACTGTATTAAGGGACAGGAGAGCACCCAGAATTTTAAAGGGGGGAATGGACTGTACTTTATCTGGAGCCACCCTAAAATTATGATCTTTCAAGATGGTAAGGCAATTAGTGGTCCTGAAGGCCCATCAAAGTGGGGCTTCCTAGAATAATATCATCCATGTAAATATAAAATAAAATGTTGGGGCATCCCATTAGGGAGGAAAAAATATGTGACATAAAGTACTGACACATGGAGGGCGCTGTTAGCCATCCCCTGGGGCAAAATGGTCCACTCGAACCTTAAGTCTGGGCCCCGGAAATTGGTAGAGGGCAGGGAGAATGCAAACGTCTCCATATCATCTGGATGTAATGGAATGGAGAAAAAACAATCCTTAATACTAATAATAGTCAGATAATAGGTATTAAGGATGGCAGATATCCAGGGAAGTCCCCTTTGGGGGATCCCAAATGGGATCATTCTTTCATTGATTTTTTCTTAAGTCATGTAGGAATCTCCAGGAACCATTAGCCTTTTTTATAACAAAAACAGGAGAGTTCCAGGGTCTGGTGGACAGCCGAACATGCCCCAAGGGCAATTGTTGTTTAACCAGAGCATCAAGCTGTTGTAATTTAAAGGACAGTAGAGGCCATTGCTCAACCCATACAGGTTCCCCAGGTGTCCACTGAATCTTTGGCACCAGGGGCGAGCAGTGGCCCTTAGGATTGGGGGTGAACCTGGGAAAAGTCTCATCTGAGCTTCTCAAAATAGGGATCATCCCTGTAATTGGGGTGTGTTTCCTGACCCTCCTCAAACTGCTGTTGGTACTCTTCAGTGTCAAGCATGTCCTGATAAAAGGCCTTATGGTCGGTGGTGATAAAGGCCTCAGCTTCCCCGAGGATGTCCAGGCCAAGAAGGTTGTCAGTTACACCAGGAACCACAAGGGAGTGCACCTCCCCATAATTACCATAGAGGTCAGTCCAGGACAACCAATTGGCTATCTCCAATGACATAGAATGCCCCCACCCCCATGCCAAGCACGTGGGGTCGGGGAACCAACCGCCAAGAGGAGAGGATTTCCTCCTTTCGGATGACCTTTCAGTCAGCCCCATGACTATGTCTATGATAAAATTAAAGGTTTTTCCTTCAATGGTCATCTTGGGCCTCAATCCAGGCACCAAGGGTACGGTCCAGTGGGCTTTGACCGCCTCTTTTCCCTTATTTAACAGGGCTGGGGATCCCCCCTGGGGGAATTTAAAGGCACCCCTTGGAGGTTGAATTTAAATCTACAGTCTTTGGCCCAGTGGAACCTCTTCTTACACCTGGGGCATGGGGTGCGGGGCAGGCCCGATCAGGGAGGAACCATGGAGGCACCCTCAGCATGGTTAGGACACTCTTTTAAAATGGCCTTCCTCCCCACAACCGAAGCAGGACCGTTTTTCCCCCATGGAGACTAAGGTTGTCATCTGTTCCCTATTAGCTGCCGGCATGGCTACGGCCATGGTTTGAGCCTGGTGGGAAGTAGAGCCAACATCTCAGGAGGCCACAATCCATTTGCTAATTTCCTGATCTCTTAATCCAGCACAGCCAAGCTTATGATCAGTGTTCATGCTGTCCCACACCAACATTTTAATAAATTTATCCCTCGGCTCTCCGGGAGGAAACTTTCTCTGGAGGCTCTTACTGACCCTTTCAACAAACGTCACTAAGTCCTCGCCTGATCTCTGATGGACCCCAGATATAGGAGCCTCCGTGGGGCCTTCATTCAATTTTTTCCAAGCAGCTATCCCAAGTGCCCTAACTTGATCTTGATAGGGGTCAGGGGTGACGGCCTGCTGGAGGCCAGTGGAGTACAGGTCGGAGGTACCAGACAGCATCCCGAAGGTGATAGGGATTTGAGGGTTGGCCACTTGATTTCTCTCTGCCTGCACCCTGCACTCCTCTAGATAGAAGGCATCCCATTTCAAGTAGAGGGGGTCCAGGGAGGACTGCTTTGGCGAGGGTCTTCCAATCCTTAGTGGTCAAGGCTTGATGAGCCAGATCCAGAAGAACAGTCTCAGCCCAAGGGGAATGTGGCCCGTCCTCTGAAACGGCCTTTTTAAGGTCCTTAAGGTCCTGAGCCTCCAAGGGATACCAGGCAAGGGGGCGATTGCCGAGTGGGTTAATATTAACAGGAAAGAGGCCAGTCACATCCCCTTGGGCTGCCCCCCACCCAGAGTAGGGCAGAGGTGCAGATGGATTTGGGGGAATGGAATGCAGGACGGAGGGGGTGAGAAATGGATTGGTAGGGAAAGCGGATGTTGAAGGCTCCTTTGAAGGCCGTGTGTGTGTGTGTGTGTGTGTGTGTGTGTGTGTGTGTGTGTGTGTGTGTGTGATCAAAGGGATCAAGAGATGGAGACAATGAGCCAGATAAGCCAGGCTGACTCAGGGATTTTGGTTTGGGTGTGTCCTGAGTTTTTATGTCTCTTTTCTCTCTGGGTATCAGGGACTATGGGGGTCCAGCCCCTTGATAGTCCCCTCCCAGGGTCCAGGAAGAATATACAACCAGCTGATAATCTTTGATGAAAAGAAATGAATCTATGTACACGAAACTCCTTAGTCCATATACTTTATTATTCTGTCAGTTCTCTCTTTACAAGCTTCTATTCTGCTCTCATTTTTAGCTCCTTTCTTGCCTGATTTCTCTCTATATGTATCTGCTATCCCCTCTAGGTTTTATCTAAATTCCTTCATTTTAGTTCTGCCCCTTCTAGGTTCTCATCCATCTAGTTCTTTCTCATACTGGTTCCTCTCCCATCTCCTTCTCTCTCATCTTGCTCTTCCCCATCTGGCTCTTTCTCGTTTTCCATCTGTTCCTCTAGTTCTCTCTTCTTGCCCTTTAATCTAGTTCTTCCCTGTCTCAGTTTGTTTCTCTCCAATTCTTACCCATCTAGTTCTTCCATTCTCTTTTCTCCTCTCCATCTCCTTATTATCTCAGTACTCCCCAAGTCTCTCAGGAATCCAGTTATAAACCCAAGCAATATCAATCCTCTGGCTGAGCAAGGTCACCAGGCTTGAATTCTTTGGGGTCATAAAGGCAGGTAAGTATTTTCCTCAGGCAGTGACCACCAGGCTTTCTTTTACAATCCAAAATGGGAGTGGTAAAAGAGGAGGTCAGCTGAGTGCTGATGACCGGTTAGTATATGAAAAGGGGGATCTATGTGCTCAGTCTACATTCCGAGAAGTGGTTAGGTAAGAAGTTAGGGGTCCATATAGTTAGTAAGGCTGTAAGAAAGGAGGGTCCAAACTAAATTGTATAAAGCTATTACTTAAGGTCCACCTGACCTAGGTGGTGTCTCCTTGTGGAATTTACCTTAAATCAGGAGACTTATTATGTGGTGGTTTGGACTATTATTTCTGTTAGTCCTTGAAAGTGGCTAAGGGAGATATCTGATTCCAGTGATGAAAGGGGAGAAACAGATGGCCTGGGGGGAAGGAAGCCTTTCCTGAGGCTGTTCTCCAAATACCTTGAATGCATATGTCCAGAGAGTGATCAGTCCACACTGTTAGTACTTCTTACGGAAAAATCAATTGGGAGAACTATGAAGGCACACGTGATTTTCATAACAGAAGACAGCTGATATATAACAAGCCAAATAACACCAAAAGCTCCTTGGAATTTGGTTTCCTCTGAAAGAATTCCTTGATCCCTTCAGGTAAGTGGCTTTGCCATAACCAGCTGAGTTCTTATAATATTTTCCAGTGGCCTGTAGCATCTGGGCTCTGTTTCCTCTCCTTGAGGTCTCCCTACAGGCCCCTTCTCCTTGTAGGGCTCCAGACTTACGTCTCCCTCTTAGAGTCTTCCAAGGTATCCACAGGCCATTTCTCCTTAATGGGCCTTGGTGGAAAGCAGCCTTTTAAGGCAGTGCCAATGGAGATAACTCCCAGTGGAGGAATCTCTCCTCTGTCAACCTAGGCCCTGTGAATCAGGGTTTCTATTCTATCCCAGGTGTCCCAGTTGAAAAGACTGCCATCAGGCAACCATGGGGCAATCTTAATGAGGTTAAGTCCATGTCTAGAGTGCCTGATTATTAGAGAGGTTGAGACTCTTGCTCTTTAGCAGTACTCGCAGGGACTCCAAGGCAGGATTCAGCTTAGAAGAAGGCTGCCCCATATCTTATGGGTACCCTCACCCGCAGAATTGGCCCATCAGCGTTCTTCCGCCGAAGAAATGGTTCCTCACATGGGGCACTAGTCTGTTGGGCTGACTGACAGGTAGGGCTGAGGCAGGACCGGTCCAGCCAGTCTCTCCCTGGGGCTGAGCAGGATGGTGAGTGTCGACAGCCCAGACCTCCCCTGTCCACCAGAGAGAAGCACACTGAGCTGGGAGTCTTGTCAAAGCAGGAACTCATTTTATTACATCAGGAGTGGACTTATATAGGTTGGGGTGATGAGGGATGGGGTGAGGATAGCAGGCCAATGAGAGGATGCCATCTCAGCAGTTACCAGGCAGAGGCAATTCTAGGTCAGGTTGAGCTGAGTCATTCATATGTGGAAGTCATGTCCAAAGACCGGTCACCAAACTCAAGGTAGGCTCAGGAAGTTACACTGGGCCTCATGCGGCCCAACACCCATGGGATTGGGAGGAGTGGGGTTGTCTCTTTTCCTAATGAGGACTCAGTCTTGCAATGGAGGCTCCATGAATTAAACACAGGTTCACACAGGGTATGGTGGCACACACCTATAATCTAAACCCTTGGGAGGCAGGAGGCAAGAAGATGGCCCACACATTTGAAACCAGCCTGGGCTGCTGACTTCGACTGTATCTCAAACAAACAAGGTAAACACAAGTTTATGTCAGGCAGGGCCAACTTTGGCCTCAGGCAAGCCACCTTATTTTTCCAAGACTCAATTTTTCTTTCTCTGAAAATGGAATAGTAGTATACCTAACATCAGTCTCATGAGGGATGAGTAGCAGTTCAGTGGCAGAATACTTTCCTAGTATGTGCAGGGACTGCAAAAGTAGGATAAAGCTGCCCAAGTCTAATTATCCCAGAGGTTAATGTACACTTTGAGTCAAGCATCACTTTGGCTCAGAGTCCATTAGTGCCATTTTTATTATGTGTGGAAACAGGGAGAATAGAACAGTCATAGGTTAATATTGGGGTCAAACCTACATTAGTTATCAATGGTACTGATTATCCCATCCCTTTTCCCCCTAAATGACTTACCTCCCCAAACACTCTGGGTTAGGTGACCCATGGGCCTTCTGCTTAGCAAAGGACTAACCAGCCAAGTGTCTGTTATATTAGTCAGGGTTCTCTGGAAGAGCAGAAACTATAGGATGAATATATATTTAAAGGGGATTTATTAGGTTGACTTACATGATATACTCTGGTCTCTGCACACTGAGGAGGCCAAGAGCCCAGTGGCTGCTCAGTCTATGAGGCTGGATTATGCCTCAGTAGCCCCAATCTGTCCCTGAGGGCCTGGCAGGTTCCTGTAGAGCCACTGATTGTCAGTTCACATTGGAAAGCCAAAGAATCTGGTTCTGAGATCTGCAAAGGAATGTAACAGCCACAGCAGCAGCAAGCTGTGTGACAACTTCACAAATGGTAATAAATAATAGGCAAAAACCAAAGCTTTCTTTCTCACATAGTTAATCTATACTGCAACCAAATGGTGCCAATCACATTTGATGTCAGTCTTCCCACTTCAGATAACCTGATTAAGAAAATCCCTTATGACTGTTCATGGTAGCTCTCATTTGTTGACTCAGCCAATGCATTTCTCTCATTTCATGCCCCTGACAGCATGTGTGGAAGTCTGGTAGTGCTAAGGGAGGATTATTAATAGACACAGCTTCATTTTCAAGAACTTGACCTTGGCAAGTGTTTTTACTTGATTTATTTCTCTTAAAACTTGGAACTGGTTGGCATGGCTGGTGCATATAACAACTGTTTACTGAATATTTGTACATGTCCCATATTATAGGCAATCTGGAAGTGATGTACTGTATACAAGAGGATATTCAGGGTCATATGTAAATACTAATGATGTCAGAACTTGGAAAAGCTGATGCATTTCAAACCAACCAACCAAGCAACTGACAAGAACTCTATGACAATCTGTATTGAAACACTGGATGCTTAGAGTGGTCAAGGAATGCACCCAGAGTCACATAGCTGGGCAGAGAAGGCAAGTAGACCATCACAGCCATCCTGTCTGTTCCAGACAGTAAAGGTCACAGGTGAGACAGGAGCTATGGGCCAGGGAAATCAGACAGGAAGCCATAGCATTGTTTAGGGAGGATAGATGGTGGCCCCATCTGAGGGAATGAAAGGAGAAGCAAGATGTAGGGGCATTAAGGACCTGAGTATGTGGCACAATAGGTGAGGTGGCTTTCTTTTTGCTAAGTGAATGAAAATAAGGACATGACTGCTCTGATGTATGGTTGAGGATAAGGTTTTTACTGTAGATATGAGGAAGAGAACAGCCAGAGGCACCTGGAAGAGTCCAGACTGAACATGGCCAGCAGAATAGACTAGACCACTAGAGGAGGGAGATGAAGGAGGAGCAAGAGAGGAAGGGAAGAAAGGAGAGAGGGGCCAAGAGGATCAACAGAGCCCATGGTAACCAAGAGAACCAAGATAGTAGGCATGGCCAAAATGGCTGAGTTACATAGAGAAAAATAAGATGGGGAAGGGGAAGCAAAGCCCAGCTCATAGGTTGGAAAATTTTTAGGGTAGGAGGTGGGGCTGAGAAGTGCTGAGAGGAGTCAGGACTCTGTAACAGGTACTTGTGATGCTGGGAGAACCTGGAGCCAGTGTCTACTTTGATATAATAGACACCTCAGCTAGTCATTTGTCCTGAGTGTTTTGGAGACCTACCATTCCAGCATTTTGTTGATGATAAGAGGTGACATAACCTCTTCTGTAACTACTTCCTGCTAAAATTAAGGCACTGTTGGCCCAGGAAGACTGGAATGATGGTCAAAGGATGGGAAGGGAGATAGGAGTGCAGGCTGGGGGACATCTGTTTTGCTTGCTGCCCAGGTTCCATGAGACCACCTGTGGCTAGTGAAATGCAGGCTGCTTTGGAGCCATCTGGTATGTAGGTTCCAAGGAACACTGCAGGCAGCTTTGGAGCAGTCTGCAGTTGATTGGGAATCTGTTGGGACAGATATAGACTAGGGACTGAAGGTAAAGTTAAGGAGTTTAGGGGAACTTTTTCTCTTAGGTGTACATTTGAAACTTCCAGGCCTATGGTCCTGGTAATTGGAGTTGGGGGGAATCCCCAGACAAAGAGAGAGACAGAGACACACAGAGACAGAGATACACAGAGACACACAGAGAAAGAGACACAAAGAGAAGGACACAGAGTCAGACAGAGACACACGTGCACACACAC